>JAADKR020000012.1:1132-11946 GCA_011763505.2 Lythrypnus dalli
GCGCTGATACTCTTTTTATCACTTACACTGCTCCTGGAGCTGGATTCAATAAAGAAGACACAGAGCTTGAACTTAGATGGCTCTGGGCCTGGTCTGGGCCTGGAGCTGGTCTGGACTCGGCCTGGTCTAAACCTGGTCTGAGCCTGGTCTGAGCAGGTGTTAAAAGCAAGAGTAAAAAAAAAAAAAAAAAAGGATTCCTATAACAGCCCTTCTCCTCAGCTCGGCCACCTGTCCTCGTATACTGCACTGCCATCTGTATACAGAACCTACAAATGGGTCTCTAATAAAATAGACTCAACTATGTGTGTTTTCTTGTTGCATATTCCTTATAAATACAGACCATATGAAGGACACAGGAATACTAGCTGTCTGAGAGTGAAAATAAACTCAATCTTTACACTGTTAGACAACTATAATATCACTATAGCATCCCATAAGTGCAGTAAATCCTCACCCGATGACCCTGGTGCCGTCCATGCCCTCGCTCTCGGCCAGGTATCCCCCGTAGATGTTGTTCTTGTTGTTCCAGTGGCGCACCAGGCCGCTCACCGAGGCCCTCCCAGGGTCGGGCTCCGAGGTCGGGGTGGAGGTGGACAGCTCGGCCCCGGAGTCCGGAGAGCCCTGGGTCCAGCGGGTCACCCTCCCGGCCGCCCGGTCAGACAGGGGTTTGTTCAGCCTCCTCAGGGCAGACACCTCCTGGGTCTTCCTCCTGAGGACCACCTCCTGCTGACGCTTCTGAGACTCCAGGGACCGGATCTGGTACTGAGGACAAGGATGGAGGAGGGGACCAGGATGGAAGAGGGGTTAGGACCATACCTCGTCCCTGTCTCAGTCCAAACACAGGTCAAAGGTCGTACCTCTTGGCGGCGCTGCTCCTTCTTGAGTTGTGCGATCTCTCGGTTGCGTTTGGCATCGATCATCTTCCTCCTCTGCTGCTCCTCCTTCATCTGCCTCATCAGCGCCACCTGCAGGCACACATCGGTCAAACCACCCTCTCTCCTTGATCCAGCCCCATCTCCATCCCTCCATCTGACCCCGCCCACTCCCCGCCCCCTCTCTCTCTGACCCCGCCCCCTGTACCTTGGCCTTCTTCATGTTTTCCAGCTCTCCCTTCAGTTTCTTCAGCTCCCTCTCGTAGCGGCTCTGGTTCTTCAGGAGTCGGGCGTGTTCCTTCTGCGCCGCCTGGAGCTTCTGCAGGTCTCGGTTCATCTCTTTCAGCCGTTTCTCGTACTCCTGCTTCACTTTACTGGCCTTCTCCTCCGTGAAGTTCTCCATCGACACTGAGGAGGCAATACAGGAGTTATTGTTTTGTTTAGTTTTCATTTTGACAGCTTATTTTGATAAAGTAGAAGTCTCACTGTTCTGAAAAAAAAAATAGATTTAGTCATGCTCGTCTAGTTTTAGTCCAACAAAATAGCATAAATGTAGTCATCTGAATCTAATTTTGCAGGAGCAGACTGTGTCTCTGAGCAGCTCAGTGCACGTCTGCCTTAACAATAGAATTCCTGTCAAATACATCTGATTGTTTATTGTTTCTTTGTCCTCAACTCTGCGGCAGGAATACACAACAAGTCTGAATTGGCACAGTGATCTATGGAAAACTGAGCAAGCCACACAAAATGAAAAATACAGGAAAATAGGATTCCATTTCAATGACTAAAGTCAGAACCAACAGGATTCTCAGAGATTTAGACCCAGAAGGTATTCAGACCAATCTGGTGTCATAAAATAAACAGCTTAATATGATGCAAGGTTATAGGTTTTATATCAGCAGAAGATAAAAATAATAATTCTTTGCGAAACCAGGAAGTTGGGCTAAATATCTATAAGCTCAAAATATAATGCCCATTACAAATTCAGGGACTTCAGGATAGAATCTGAAGGTGCAAGCTGACAAAATGATATAAAATAAACAACTTTATGACTGAACTGTGACAATAATACAAAATGTATGGGACAAAAAAGGCCAACATTTCAAAAATCATCCTTTTCAACAGCGTAAAACCTTGAAACTGAAAAGAGGACTCACTGAGGTTGTGCAGCACGCGGTCGCGCTCGAGCTGAGTGTCCCGGATCTTGTTCTGGAGGAGGATGAGCTTCTCCTCGTACTGGAGCTTCAGGGTCAGGAGCCTCCTCTGGCTGCTCTCCAGCTCCTCGATGAGTCTCTGCTTGATCTCCATTTCACACGTGAGCTCGGCCAAGTCCGCCTGGATGTTTCCTGCAGAACACACAGGGCACAGGGGTCAACAAATATAATATACCAAGGGCTGAAAGTAAAAGTATTTCATAAAGATTGGTTTTGAATGTGCAGTATTTGTTTGAAGAATCATGCTGTTTGGTATCAAAGCAGGGCAAAACCAGTTCTAAACCAGGTCTAAATTAAGACTGAACAGGGAGTAAACCAGGTCTAAACCAGGTCTAAATTAGGCCTAAACCAGGTATAAACCAGGACTAAACCAGACCTAAACCAGGAATAAACCAGGTCTGAATTAGGACTAAGCCAGGACTAATCCAGGTCTAAACCAGGTCTGAGCTAGGATTAAAACAGGACTAAACCAGGTCTAAATTGGGACTAAACCAGGTCTAAAGCAGGTCTGAATTATGACTAAATAATGTAAATGTAAAAGATGAAAATAAAACAAGATTTGTTTTATGTTAGGGGAAAGTCTTATATGTTACTGCATTGGAGATATTTTCATCTTCACTCTTGCTTCATTTTTCACATTAAAATAAATAAATACAATAAATAAAGTAAATAAAAGACAAAAGGACAAGCCCAGACCTTTGTCAGAGTCTGAGTCTGAGTCCACACAGCTCTCGTCGCTGTCGAACTCTTCCTCCTGCTCCCTCTCCTCCTCCTCCTCCCCCTCGTCCTCCTCACAGCCGCTCTCCTCCTCCTCCTCCTGCAGGGGAGACATCAGGTCCTGCACCACAGTCACAGTCAGAATATATTCATACAATATTCAGCACAAGAGTCAGAGTGAGTCTGTCCTGACCTCAGTGAAGTCGTCAGAGTCGATCTCCCCGTTCTGGCCGTTCTCCTGAGTGTGGCCGTTCTGTCCATTCTGTCCATTCTGTCCATTTTGTCCATTTTGTCCATTCTCGTGGTAATGGAGCTTCACGCGCTTCTTCAGGCCTTTCTCCAACTCTGGACTGGAATCAAAGTCATCTTTTAAACCAAAGCTTAAGTGCAAATTGAAAATTGACTTAAAATAACAAATATTCAATTTTACCCATATACAGTACTAATTGTCACACAAACAGAGCAATAGAACAGAGGAATTTGCAAAGTCACCATTACCACACCTGGAGTGAGTTACTTTAACTTTTTGCGAGTAACTTTCCCCTTTTTCCTGTGTTTTTACAGTTTCCTGCCTGAGCGCCTCGTCTCTTTAGCCTCTGTATAACCTTTAATTAGTCCTTCATTAAAACCTGCTCCTCACTCTCACCCTGTGACTCTGAGAAAAGACAAGTCCAAATCCACTTAGACCTGGATCCAAACCAGCTCCGAGCACAGGAGCTGGACTCAATGGAACAATTAACCCTCATTACAGCCTTTATGTCAAAGTAATATGGGAAAAGTCTGATTAAAAGAAGCAGGACGGGAAAGTACTGCACAGAAATTAGATTAGATTATAATAAGGACTTTCAATAGAAGAAAGAGTGAAACTTTGAGCAGTGTTTCCTAAAGTGAACTGAGTGGAATGAGGAAAATAAATAAATAATACAATAATAATAATAATAAATATAAGTAGGTCACAGGTTTATCTAGATCAGATTTGTCTCTGATTTGTCTCTATACCTCATCCTCCTCATCCTCCTCTCCTTCTTCAGCCTCTCGATGTCCAGCTTGGCTCGGCGCAGCACGTCGCTCGTCTCCGTCTCCATGCCGACGGAGACGGGGGCGGGGCTGTGGGCGGGGCGAGCCGAGGAGAGGCGGGTCACATGACGACGCAGAGACTCGTTCATGGCCTCGCTCTCCAGCAGCTTCGACCTGAGGTGAGAAAGAAAGAACAATGCATGGAGCGTGTTTACATGCATTCGAGTATCAGGTTATTATTGGAAGTTTAGAATATTCTGGGTTTGTCTGTGATCATATAAATGCAGTTTCCTGATTATTAAAAGCCAAAAACATGATTTTTATGGTAATGAGAAACCTGGATTCTCTGGCTGTGATTCTCGGACAGTAACCAGGATACAGCAACATTTAAACGCTATATCCTGGTTATACACAATTTCCCATGTCATGTGCATGCTGTTAATCATGATTTTTACATGAACTGAAGGAATTAAAAGTAGTTAATATTTTCTATTATACATGAACATATGCTCACCTCAGCTCCTCAACTTCTCTGATGTAGTTCTGGACCAATGCACCGATCTCCTCATTACCTTCACCTGAGAACACAAGGAACAAAAATGGGACTTTAAAACATGATACACAGATTGTAGCAGTAATAAAAGTAGTAGCATTAGCAGTAGTAGTAGTTGCAGTAGTAGTAGCAGTAGTAGTACGTACTGGACTTGGCGAGCAGGTGGCTGACCTGGCTGTAGCAGTATTACAGTAGTAGTAGTAGTAGTAGTAGTAGTAGTAGTAGTATGTGTACTTACTGGACTTGGCGAGCAGGTGGCTGACTTGGTTGTGGTAGTATTACAGTAGTAGTAGTAGTAGTATAAGTACGTACTGGACTTGGCGAGCAGGTGGCTGACTTGGTTGGCCAGCAGGTGTGTGACTCTGCTGTTGAGGTGGTCGATGGTTTCTTGCATGGCTTTGACTCTGAGCCGTAAAGTGTCGCAGTCTCTCTGTAACATGGAGTTTTCCTGGAACAGGTCACTGTATCCTTCAGATCCCTCCTCACACGCCACACGCTTCCCCTGAAAACAAAAGTTACTTACTTAGTTACCTTTTTATGCAAAGGATACATCTTTTTAAATGTTGGTCTATCAAATACATATTATTACATGTAAGACTTTTTTTGTTTGACTGAAAAATAACCTAAAGTTCTCACTGTGCTGTTTTCATGCCTAAGCTGCTGTTTATCGGTTTATCAGCCTGTTGTGGTGATGCTGAATGATTAATGCGGCTGAAATCCTGTTGTTTAAGCAACAAACAAAGTGTCCTTTTACCAGAGTCAGCGCTCAAGCATTTACCCTGCAACACTACACTATCAACACTATCAAGAGCACCATCAGCACCATCCTGCTGAATACAGAGGTTACAGCTGCTACTACTGCACTAACACTTCAGGCAATAAGCTCTTCAAACAGAATGCAACAAAGGACTAAACTCAAAAAATGTACCTAAATCCGGCATTTTTACAACATGAAATGAAAAGAGTTAAATCTGTGTAACATTTCTTCAGTATAATAAAAAAGAAGCACTTTAAAATGTAAAAAAACCCTCATATTTCAGCCTTTGAGATATGTAAACATCCCATCAAACATATTCCAGATCCAAATAACACAAATAATGGCAAACCCAGTGTCTAAAGCACAAAGAAGTTAATGTCAAGCCCTGATTTAGTGCAACTCCAAATGCATATATTAGAGGCTCCTTTAACTGCTGTAGGAAGAACAAAACTCCATTTGCAAGCTAAGCTATATCTTCAATCAATATCAAACACTAACATCACGTAAATGACGAAGCTGAACCACTTTGCTGCTTATCTCCATAATGTTGTGCCACCTCAGCTCCAGAATGAGCCTTTTATACGGAGCCTATAGGAATCAATTCCCCCATAGCGCGCTGCATAATGCTAACATAATGCTAACATAGCGCTGAAGCTGCATGGATTAATCTTGCCCCAGACAGCTCTTTAAAGGAGGATCCTGCTGTAATGAGGTTAATGTATGGGCTGCAGTTTGGACCGAGCACACATTCATTAAAACGGCTTTAGTCGCTTTTCTATGCAGCATCTTTCCAGTTTTCTTATCTTGAACTTGGCCAAGAGCATCAGTCACAGGTGGCGTCCTGCGGAAGAGAACTTCTCACTTTTACTCCACTGCATTTATCTTTCAAATGCAATAAAGATACTACTGCGACAGTTCTAACATCCCAAACGCTGCAGCTCAAGTCCTGACAAGAACCAGGAAATGTGACCATATTAGTCCAGTGCTCAGATTTCAGCAGTGGCTTCAGTCGCTCACTGTGATTGTTGTGTGAGATCTTCCTTGTGGCACAACAGCAGCCAGATCATAAATGTGTCTTTGAACGCAGACACAATTCTCTCCTGCGTCCAGACCTAAGGGGCGTCACTCTAAACAAAAAGAGGTGGAGTCCAGACCCGAGGGGGTGTCACTCTAAACAAAAAGAGATGGAGTCTAGACCCAAGGGGGTGTCACTCTAAACAAAAAGAGCAAGAAGCGCAGGTCACCACTGGCCATATATGAGGAAAATATAAAATGTAAAATATAAGGGGTTTAAGGGGTAAAAACAAACATTGACAGATTCAGAGCCATATTCCCTGTGTCTTACGGCCTTGTAGTCGAGGATCTCCATCTGCAGCCGTGCGATCTCCGCCCTCAGAGCGCTGATCTGCTGGCTCGTCTTGTCCTGGTTGACCACCACCTTGTTCTTGATGTTCCTCGCTCTGTTGGCGTATTTCAGCGTGTTCAGCGTCTCCATGAAGTCTCGGTCGGACGGACTCACGCAGGCGATCATCACTGTCCGGCTGCAGGGACAAAACAACATATTAGAACATATTAGAACATATTATAATCTGTTAAAAGGGGACATTTCTAGATGAACACTAGCAACGTTGATTATGCAATTTCTTGGATTCTTGTGGAGTCTTGTGAGATTTGTGCATCCTACCCCTCCTTTAACAACATTGTGATAAACAAATGTCTGTCTGTTTAATAAAGGAAGTATGTAATATGTCCAAACCTGTTTCCTCCGAGTGAGTCCTGCAGTAATCGAGTGAGTTTGGAGTCTCTGTACGGAACATGAGCTGCTCTCTTCATCTGGTCGCCCAAAGCACTGATAACATTCCCTAAAGCCAGCTAACAAATAATAAGAATGTTATTTAGACACTGCAGGTGAACAGGAACAATAAAATATAATGTAGACAAATGTAAAGGGAAAACTGTAATGCCAGAGTTCTGTCTTTAACAAAATTATTATAAAACTAGGGCTGTCTACATGTAGCTCTATATCAAGAAACCCCTCGATCCCAGGACTAAACCGGTTCATACCAGTCCACAGTTGATGGAGATGCCCTCCCTGGCTCTCTCTCCTGTGGCTCCCGTCCTCTTCAGTCTCTCAGATCCGGCCAAGTCCACGAAATGGAACTTGGCCATGAGCGTCTCGTACTCGGGCTGGGACAGGGAGGAGGGCTCCTCACTGTTCATGTCCTCGCTCTCCTCAGCTCCGTTCTGCAGGGACATAAAGAAACATTAGAACATCTACGTCTCCATGTTCTCCTCAGCACCGTTCTACAGACAAAAGGAAACATTAGAACGGCTAAATCTCCATGTTCTCCTCAATGTTCTGCAGGGACACAAGATTCCACAGGCCACAAACCCCCCCCAAAAAGCAAATAATGTCAGTGTCCTCTTATTGTAGACATCCTCAGTTGCCTGTGTAATGTTTATATATATTTATATTTATATATTTATCTACTCAGCATCTTTATATGCCAAAGCTGTGAGGTGAGATGTATTCTCTTGACAATTGAAGTGCTCACCAGCAGATTTAGACATATTTATGAACAATATTTGAGAGAAATGGTTCTATTATGTATATGGAAAATGTTATGTCTAATTGAAAATGAAAAGTGTGATGTAAATATTTGTTCTCTATATTTTAATTTCCTCTGGGACTCACCTGTATATTTTGATTTCTTCCTCTCGTTCTCACCTGTATATTTTGTGGACAAATCCTCATCTGGCACAGGTGGATGGTGAAGATGGCGTGCGACCGCGAGCTCTGGGCGTTCATCTGAGTGCTGGCCGTGGTCCGAGACAAGGCTCCGAGCTTCAGGCACTGCAGCAGCTGGAGACACCAGGAAATGGGTTTTAGTTTCACTTTCCCTGCTGCTCTTTCCAGTCCTGGTCCAGTCCTGGTCCAGTCCAGTCCCAGTCCTCACCTCCTCCTCTGAGTGCACCAGGCGGGACGTGACTCCGGTCGTGTAGATGCTGCCGCTGCCGTCCTCGTGGATCTTGATGTTGGACTTTCTGCGACCGTCAGAATCCCGGGTTCCGTCGAAAAGGTCCAGGATCTCCTCATTGTACAACTGGAAAAAAAAAACATTGGGTTCATGCATTTAGTTCAGAGACATTTGGATGGGTTGCAAAACTGTGAAGTAAAATACAACTCAAGGTCTGTTTTTGATGAAGGAACAACATTATAATAAAGTCGATTTTTCGTGTATTCCCTTTAATTCAGTTGCATGTCAATACAAAATGTGCATTCTCTTAAGGCTGATATGTTGTCATTTTATTTGCATTTAAATTAACAATAACTCATCTCACATTCACAGCACACATCCTTGTGACATGTTTTTCTCTCATATCAGAGTAATAGTGAGCGACCGGTGTGTGTGTACTTGTGCGTTTGTGCGTTTGTCTCCAGGAGCCGCTGATGATCATTAGAGTAATTGTGTTACATAAGGGTCTCCCACAGATAAGCCTTTAGCCTCCAGACCCAGAGGAAATGTTCTTTATGTGATTACTCCCACACTACTGCCCTCCCATTATCTGAGCTAAACTGCAACTCAATGGATTCCTTCTGGACTTGTATTAAATACTGTAGTAAATCTTAACAGGGTTTGTAGAGCCGCAACTTAACTTACTATTAAGGGAGGGCTCAAAATATTGAAACCTAGGGTCGTACCGATATTTAAAAATATGATATATTGTATCGTTGTATGATATTGAGGTTTGTATCATTACAAAAAAAGATATAACAGTAGCAAATATTAAAATCCGTTCAGAAACAAAGAGAAAAGGAGTCAATTAAACGTATAAACAATGGATAATTAAGGTTGCAATAACTTAAGCTCCAAATGACTTCTTTCTTGCACTGCTGGTGATGCTGGTTTAACATTTTGCCAAAAACAAGCAAATTTATTGGTACCTTTTAATGCCAGCTGGTGTGATAGGATCAGGCATTTCCATTTTACATCGTAATTGCTAAAAGACCGACCTTTGTTGTTGTCCTGTGACATCAATAATAACCCAGGACTGAAACCTCTTCAGGCTGTAGTCTCCTCAATAGTTTCCTTGTTTCACTTTTTGTCCTCATTTTACTACAATAGAGCCATTATCTCACCTCTAAGAACTGTGCCGACACCTTGAACTCGGGCGGCTGAAGCCCCGCCTCCTGCGCCCCGTCCCGCCGGCTCTGGATGCCCTGGAACAGCTGGTGCACGGCCCGGGGGATGATGCCGAGCTCCCCTGGACTCAGGCTCAGGTCGAACCCGGTGCCCATCGTGTAGGTCTTCCCCGAGCCCGTCTGAAGCACAAGGAGGGAAGAAAACATCAAAATATCTGGGACAATATGTAGTTCAGGAACAGTCTTTGGCCATTTCCCCCCTGTCGCTAAGTTCTGTGTGTTTTTGTGTGAGTTTTGTCATGTTTTTGTCAACTATTCTCACACCAGGCACACTGTACCTATTCATTATTGTTGCTGTTGTTTCTACATTGTCTTTGTTTGGCTTTGATCCCACAGGTTCTCACTCGGGGGCTGAGTTTGCCAAGTTTATCAAAAGTGCCTTTGTAATAAAAGCTGTAGCTCTGTCTTGTTTACATTGCACCTCACCCTCGCTCCAACAGCACAGGATCACAGCTCTATAAATCTAGATAGATCTATAAATAATGTGGCTACTTGCACTTATAATGCAGGAGTTGAATTCAATGCCTTTAAAGCTCATTAAAATGCTGCTATTTACATTCTAACTCGATGCATTTATCTCATTATACATCTGTTTTAAGAGAGCTATATCAGCTGCCTGTCCATACTAGAATTGACTGGAATATTTAGATGCTGGTCTGATCTTGTGTCTTATACGTTTGTTAGGAGCCTCAGATCCTCAGACCACAGGCTCCTGGTTGAAACCTCAGATATCTGACCCCTCACCTGTCCATAGGCGAACACGGTGGCGTTGTAGCCGTCGAAGCAGCCCTCGATGAGCCGGTGCACGCAGGCGTCGTAAACCTGCGTCTGCTGCGAGTCCAGGTCGAACACAAAGTCGAAGGTGAAGGCCTTGTCTTTACCCAGAAGCACCTGGGGCTCGCCGGGCGTCACCAGCGTGCACACGTGGCAGCCCTCCAGCTTCTCTGTGGACATCTGAGGACGGATCCTGGGACACACAGGAGACATACATGAGATTATAGGGTCAGAAATATCCTTCTGTACAAGACTGGAGAGTTTCAAGCCTGTAAATTCTACTAAAGTGGTGATTTTGTTGTAAAAGTGTAAGGAAAACTAAGCTAAAAATCTCAACAATGATTGACGTTTTCAACTCCGTGCATCACCTTTATCAGATGTAAATCCAACAAAAAAATCTTGAAACCACAAATATAGAAATACCTAAGTGTCAGACCAATCATCAACTACTAAAACATTATTTACATTCATGGTTTTCCACAGTTTGAGCTGACATCCCTGTGGTATTCATGAGATGCACTGTTTGTTTAATGTCTTGCATTTTTCCCATTCATTCCTAACACATTCCCTGAAGCTGCAGATCTCAAGATACAGCTTTATGTCTTTTTTTCTCCTTTGCTGCAACACATAAACACTCACTTATCTCCCCTTTATCTTTACAACATCAACAAATCAGCAGATGATCAATTGCCGGAGCCTCGAGCTT
>JAADKR020000012.1:215636-226229 GCA_011763505.2 Lythrypnus dalli
TGAGGTATGCATGTCTCTGTGGGAGGCTGTCCCTCTTTGTGCCTCTGTATGAAATCGAATCCATGTGCTGCAAAGTGTCCTGCCTCTGTTTCCATGGCGACATGGGGAGGGAACTGTTCAGGGTCACTCTGTTTCACCGAGGAGTGAATCTATCAGCACCACTGTACAAGGGAAAGGTGCAACATTACGAAACTATCAAACAGTAAAAGGTTTATTTTATTCTTCCTCAGAAATAGCAACTGAGTAGTGACAGATTTAGTGACCACACCCAGTCAGTGCAGTATGTCTCACCAGTAATAAGCCGATTAGAAGTACTCGACAGCAGAGAATGTTCACTCTGAAGATTTCCTCTCTAGCTTTAATGTGCCATTAGTGTCATTTTAATGCAAGGAGAAGTGTTTTGGTCGAGCAGCAAATTGTGAAGGCAGGCTGTTATAGCTGTTATATTTACTTGTTTAGTCTAATTTCTAAATTCCGTTGTACATGTGTACAATGACAATAAAAGGATTCTGATTCTGTTTATGTATTAACATTGATTAGAATTTAGCCTGTTTATAACCAAGTGCAAACTCCACTATGTCTCATCTGAAAATCTTGACTCAGATTAGTTAGTTTAAATCACAATTTAAGAAAACCAGCTTGTACTGCAAGATTAGAATAAATGTAAAGGTAAAAATCATACAGATGTGTTACATAAAACGGTAACTAAGCAGAAAAGGACAATTTGTCACGTAAAATTATATGTTTTATATTCGTTTTAGGGAAAGGTTTCTCTGAGCTCAAGATGCCTGTTCCTTACTGTTCAGATATTACAAATTGAATTAAGAAGTGTATGTGTTTACAATATATTCATATATTTGTTTTACTGACATCTACTAATATACAGTAGATGCAACAAAATGTATGATATTGGAAAATAATTTAAAAAAAATAACATTTTAGGCATCTTGTCAATGACCAATGGGAACAATGACCAAATATATAAAAACCATGGATTTCTTTGCTTTATGATACTTAAATGATTTCCTTTCTCCCCCTGCAGACATCGACGCTCGGCCGTGGGACTTCCAGGCCGAGGAGTGCGCTCTGCGAGAGAGCATCGAGAAGTTCAACAGCCGGAGGTACGACAGGAACAAGAACTGGGACTTCACGCCGGTGGACAACTGTCTCCAGAGCGTCCTGGGCCAGAGAGTGGACCTGCCCGAAGACTTCCACTACAGCTACGAGATGTGGCTGGAGAGGGAGGTCTTCTCCCAGCCCATCCAGTGGGAGGGGCTACTGCAGAATCCATAGGAGGCGGAGCCCGGAGCGTATAGGGTTACAAGGTCAGAGAGGGCAGAACATGGGGTTTAGATGCCTTTAAGATATTATTACTGAAGAAGGAGATCAGAGCAAGTGAAGATCAGAGGTGGAGAGACTAAGCACTTAAAAGAGCAGCATTACACGACCAAAACAAAAGTATAAAAAGTTGGCCAATAAAGTTTCGTTGTCTTTCTATATATTGTCAAAGCAGACAATTGCGTAAACAGACTTATAAATAAAATAAATACAAATAAATAAATGATGATAATCGAGTACACCCCATTTAAAAAGTAGCATTTCAAACAATATCTCAATGAAAACAAAAGCAGTTTTGAAAATGTTCACAAGGCTAAGTTTAATATAACATCTGATTGACTTTAATCCCACAATCCCACACCCCACAAAAAGGCACTGGATCAAAGCTACATTTTAGACTATAAATGCCTAATTTAACAATAATTCAACTGACTATAAATGGGTGAAAAATCCCCTTCTCATTTCATGCTGTCAGTGATGGCAGCACATGGAAGAGAATTGACACAAGATCAGAGGAAGAACATATTTTTTACACCAAAAAGGTGAAGGCTAAAAGAGGATCAGCAAAGCTTTAATTATAGTGGCAGTCCTTATGGGGGTGCATCAGGATTTTCCTGTTTAAATTAAGGCTAAAAAAAGTATTTTTCCTGAACTGAACCCAATCGAACATCTATGGGGGATTCAGAAGAGACAAGTTGAGATATTGAATGAATACGTTACTTTTTAAAGTGGCTGTACTCATTTACGCTGTGCTCTGTAACTATAAAGTATTCTTTATCATAAAGTAGCATAGAGTAAAGCTCCTCTTTATTCCTGAAAGTTGTGAAATATGCTTATAAACCTCTGTGAAGAATCAACATATTAGAAATGTATTAATGTTTGCAATTGCTTTGAACCACAACTAAAAGTTTAGGCTTTACTCAAGTCTATAAGCTGTTCTGAAATATAAAACGGTTCAATCTGCTGAAGCTCAATATTAACAACTTACTGCAATCCAATTGTAAATGGCGATGACACAAATACTACTATGGACTGGAGCAAATACAGATGGAATTTTTCTCAATTATAGGCAAATGCAGGCCTTAAAATATTCCCAAAACGATGCCTCCATCTCTCGATTCAGGATTGGACTTGAAATCTGGAAGAAATAGAAAATGAAAAGTGTTGACCAGAGCATGGATCTGCCCAGTCTGAAGATCTGGAGATGTTTGTGTGTTACCAGCACAAAGAGAAGATTTCTGAGATGTGCCTATGACTCTGATGTACCAGAAGCATGTGGCTCTGCTGTAGCAGGATTAACTACTGCCCACTTCACTTTCACATGAACTTTGCTGCTGTGCTGGTTCCACTCCTTTATTTATTTCTCCTTTGAGTTTGTCTTTTGAGATTAATCATTTTTCAGAAACGCACAGCTGAATAATTTGACCTAATATGTTTTATACCAGACTGAGGTATTATTATTGACTTGTATTTTTACTGTTCAATTTGGATGTTTTTATTATTTTTTACTTACAGGACGAGCAAACCACAAGGTCAAATAGGGAAGATTTTGTATTTATTATTGAAAGCAGTATGAAATACATGTATGTATAACCAGAGAGACAGCCTTGTATGGTCTCTTTCCAAATGGTATGTTTGTAAGTACAAGTTTAAAGATATTATATGCAGGAATTTAATGAAAATTTACTTATTTTATTTTCACAGAAATCGATTTACTCACAATGAATCGTATTCTGTTTACAGGTATATGCACCCTTGCTTTGGAAAGTTATTGAAGAGTTTAATATTACAGTTCTGACAGAGAAGGTAAATTTTAATTTATTCTTCATGTGCTGCAGGAGAAAACACTAGAAATCTTGAACTCCTCTATAATATACCTTTTAAATATGAAGATACAACTCTCTTGGAATAAGCTACTGTGTTGTACTAACACTATGATGGAAAAACACAACAATTGCAAGTACTTTGCGATTGAATATTTCTGACCGTGACAGCACAATATCTGTACTATTGAGCTCCTTATTGCCTTTGAGTACGCTGCCTGCTGCACTTGCTTTGAAGAACATAACATACGGATCTTTCCTTGTACTACCTAATCTACATTTACTTACATACTTGAGAACTCGCCTAGAAGTGTTTTCTGCTAAATAATCCTCCTTGAAATAGAGAAAACACAGTACAAGCACAGAGGACATGAGCATGGGCACTTCTGTTTTATGTGAATGTTTGGTTCTCGTAAACAAATGCCATGATGTAGAGAAATGTCATGTACTCCCTTAGCTGAGCATTAGTCTTGATGATATACGTTGTGGAAAAAAAGCATGGCCACAATTTTGTTACTCGTTCATTCTTGTGTAATGGAGTAGAGCGTAGAATGATAACATTGAATGTGATTGTGAACCTACTCAGGTTAATGGAGATGGCGTACAAGCTTCCATCTACATTTGCGATACTCAAATACCACCTCAGTACAAACTCTTGATATACTGTATTGTTGATACTAAGTCACACATATAGCTTAGCATATTGCCATTATCTTTACTTTTGTAACTTGTGCCAAATTTTAGTGCCATTCACTAACATTAAAATCAGCATATTCTCCCTTTACTTGATCAAAGCCATCCAACCCAAGCTTGCAATACAATAATTTTCTACCTATTGTACAATCAATGAAAATAGTTGTTTCTTGTATCTGATATAAGAGTGGTTCAGAAGTGTCTGGCTTCATACGTAATGTGTGTTTGTTACTTCCGTATATGTCAAGTCAAAGTTGAAAAGAATACTTGCATTGTTCAGGGGTTATGTGCAATTACAGATTTATAGAGGCATTATACAACTAAATTGTAAACTACAAACTACAGCTGCATATTAAATTGTATGAAAAAACTTCCTGATGTTGTCAGCGATTGTCTTTCCTCATTTCAAAGCGACCAGATTGTTTCAAAGAAATACAAAAAAAACAAGTAAATTGCATGTTCCTGTAATTCAGAAGTTTTTACCTTTATTTAATGTTTCTCAGCTGGGTTTGTATAGGGAATTCAGAAAATGGTCACATTTATGCAGTGAAGTGTAAGTGCGTGAGCAACTCTGTGCTGCTTCCATGTTCCAGTCCCAGATAAGCAAAATATGCCCATTTAGACACAATCTGCATTTTAAATAGTCTGGATTACAGGTTTAAAGCACTCCTGACTGCAGGAGCAGTCCTAAAGAGCTGTATGTAACACACAAGTGTGACCACTGAGGTCAAAAACATTGTGCTACAGGCCTCAGGCTGATGTACAGGCCAACCGGCTGGCATCTGGCTGAAATCATACTTAAATAACCTGGCCAGCCAGACTTTGCACACTTTTTAACTTCTTTACTAAGGAGTGTTTCTGCTGCAGAACAAAAGATGGGCATGACATACTCCAATCCACTCAAGCTCTGAAGAATCTGAAGAATTATAGGCCCTCCAGCCTAAAACAGTATATAGTGATTTTGGGTTTGTTGCGCTGACTTCATTACGGTTTGTACTTTTTCACTTTCATCATTATTTACATGTTCTGGTTAAAGTGTCATAAGAGAAACAGTCATCAGAGAAAGAGTATTTTCCTGTGCCATGAAACATGCCATCTTTGAAGTCTGCAGAAGGAAGCTGCAGTATCCCTTTACCACTAATCCGTAAAGATAAATGCACACACCAGGAGAATCACCAAAATCCACACACTTTATCTCCACGCCACTCTCCACTGTAAGCCACTCTGGATGCTGAAGTGTGCTTCTCAGTACCAGCCTTTACTATTTCCCCAGCCAGAAGCAGACTTACAGCACTGCCCCTCTGGAAGAGAAAAGATGACATGATTATTATGTTATAAGCGTAGGATATTGTCACATCCTGCAGCTCTGTGTGGACACATGCAGATCTGTATATTGGTTGTTTTAGGAGAATAGTAAAAGTTTGCATAACTGAATATTTGGAATAACAACAAGAACACAACCACCATCACCATCCATCTTGAATCTTTACTAATTTGAACTGCAATGCACAGTGATCATATCTTTAACCAGCCTACGTGCTTTATTGTTACAACCAATACTTTATTTATTTATTTATTTTATTTATTATTATTAATTTTAATATTATTATTTGTTTACTTTACTTTTTTGTATTAATATTATTATTATTATATTATATCTTTTTTTTTTTGCCCATATCGCGTACCGTGTTTCCATAGCTACACACTTTTTCCACACACTCACGCTCTATCTAGCGGTTATATACTTTACATGATAATGTATAACTTACATCGTTATTTAATGCTGATTGAATAAAAAAGCATTACAGTATGCTATTAAATAACAACCAACAACAACTTAACAAAAATATTCCAACTTTGAGTGACCGGAAGAGAAACTTTGACCTTTTGAGTTTTGGACCAATCAGAAGCGCGCAGCGTGAAGTTGCCGGTGAAGCAGCGTCAGTGAGCGTCAGGTCTGTCTCTTTTACTTGTTTAATGTGGAAGAGTTGATGTGTCAAACTTACATCTTTAGACAATCCGTCCATAATGCTACGCTCTTTCTCTTTGTCACCTTTACAACCCAAACATATACTTGTCTTCCCAAGAATAATGAAGTGAGCTTGCTAGCCGTTAGCTTCATGCTAACCTTTTCACTGTCAATTCAATCCGTACGTCAATAAACAGTAAACAAACCTTCTCCTCACACTTTTAATACGCTCATTTGTTTATTTTGTTTGTCACGTCGTAGTTGCGTAAGTGCTGGTATATCTCGGACCCAGCCACGCGTGAAGTGAAATGTTGTGCTGAGTGTGCAGTCTGGTTGCATAATTGTAGCCACAAGCGCCTGCGTGTGTCTGTCAGCCACCATCGCTTTGCTTCGCTTGAGCTGAGACACAACGTCCACAGCTCTCAGCCATGTGCGACCACAGACTGCGACTCATCCCTGCACCAGAGCTCTCCTACTGAGCACTGCATCTGAAAGCTTCCAGGAACCCACTTCTTGCTTTATTTGTTTTCACAGATTGTTTACTGATATGACAAGACAGTGACAGAAGGTAAGAAATCCTTGTGTTGATTTTATGTAAATGTATTATTGCCACTTGCTTCTATATACGTATATGATGATCTGCTCATGTTTGTTGACAGGTATGAATGCCAGGAAGAGAGGAGGGAAGCCAAACAGAGGAGGAGGAAGGTTTAACAAGCCAAGAGGAGGTAGCAGAGGAGGGGGAGGAGGAGGAGGTGGTGGTCGTGGTGGTGGTGGAGGAGGAGGTGGTGGAGGTGGTGGTGGAGGAAGCCGGAAAGCTGGAGCAACTTGCTGGGATGATGGAGATGATTTCAGCCTTGATTTTGGACCACCTTCTCACAGCAGGTGCGTTTATATGACTTACGTACACTTACCCCTTGAGCGTACAGAAGTAAGAAGGCTAATACCAGCTGAAAATCTATAAACACTGATCCGATATGATTATCAGTCCAATTCAGACAGACAGACAGACATAAATAATTCATTTATCCTACAACAAGGAAATTCATGATTCCACAGTGAGTGAATTGAAAAAAAAGCAAAACCTATGAAACATATGTCAAAAACTGCAGCACATGGCTCATTACGAAGAATAAACTAAGTCTGTGCACTGGGAGTTACGTGGCTTGATTCTGTGAAAGCTAAAAAGAAAACACAAATATGAATATTGAATGTTTTAGTGCCTGCAGAGCCAAAAACAACACAATTAGTTTAATAACTCTCTTGTTGCTTGACAGCAGACCGAAACCTGCCAGAGGACGTGGCAGTGGCAGTGGCCGTGGCCGAGACGGGGCTCGAGGGAGAGGAAATGGCAGAGGAAATGGCAGAGACAGTGTTAGAAATGGTCGAGGGAAAGCGTTGCCAAGATCCCTGGCAAGGGACAGACCAACCCTTAAGCCACGTGAAAGCATCAAGCCTGAGGGGAGCAGCAGTATGCCACTGCAGAAGATCTTTATGACCAACGAAAACCAAGAACAACTGAAGGAACTTCTACGAGAACTTCAGAGTCAAGACTTTGAGTCTTACAAGTGAGTTAATAAAGCTGTATTTATACAATTTGTACAGATATTGCTTTTGCACTTTTTTGTTGCAGCTTTCTTTTTTTTCCAAAGCACACACAATTTGCTAAACATTTTAAAGTGTCACTAACAAACCCTTACTATTTGTAACTTTGGAATATAACCTTTTGAAAAGCATAAGAAAATAGTTAGGTATTGACTAACAAATCTTTTGCTTTTACAGTGAATCTAGTTCAGATTACTCTGATGAGGAGGTGGAAGAATATGATGAGCTGGACCACCGTGAGGATGGTCAGTTTTGGGCAACTCAGGATGAACCTGTGGAGAGAGCAGAATCCCCTGTCTATGACTCTCTGTCTGACGAGGAGAAGCCACCTCCAGAACCAATTATATCTTTATTTGCAATTGGAAAACTCAGCAGGTAGCACATTTTTGTTTGTATTCAGAATAACTTATTAATGTCTAGTTTCAAATGTGTTTCCTCTCCTGCTGCTCTCTGTAGGTATGGCTTTGACCGGGAACGTAGCAGACAGGCGCTGGAGTCCGGTGATGGTGCGTTTGGATCAACTTTAGAACAACTCCTTCAGCAGGTTTTCAGTGAACGCTATGGACAGAAATCGGTGTGTCCCAATGACCTCGATAATGTGCCCATGGATGAATGTCTGAGTCAGAGGCAAGAGGAAGCTCTGGCCTTAACTGCTATTTACGGTGAGCGCTTTCATGAACGTATTGCCAACGCCGTCTGGACCATATCCCTTGATTTGCTATTTCAGCCTCCTAATCCTGCAAAACAACAAAGCATCTCGAATAAAGTCCATATTCGAGATGTGTGCAGATTTTTCTTGAAAGGCCAGGGCTGTCGCTTTGGAGCCAAATGCAAGTTTAAACATCAGCTTCCCACCAAAGATCCTTTTGAAGATGATGTCTCAAAAATGAATGGTCCAAGCCAACCAGGGATCAGCAGCTTCTCTCCCCATGAGTATGAGCTGGAGATCCGTTTCCCCAAAGGAAACCGTTACCCCTTTCAGGCTCCTGTAGTTGCCTTCAGCACCAACGATGAGTCCATGGGAGCGGCAGGAAGGCTCAGTGTGACAGAAAGACTGTTCGGAGAGGCACTTTCTGCTGCAAAGAGCAACGAGCCGGTGGTTTACACTCTCATCACTTTGTGTGAGGATGAAGACACCATGAAGGAGTTACTGGCAGTCAGTCATCACAAATACAGCACGCCGCCTCCTGTTTTGGCCCCCACTCCGCCTCCTCAGTCTGTGGCAAAGAGCAAAAAGACAAAGAGCGTCGTACCTGAGGAAAGCCAAAGCAGCAGCAGCAACAACAGCAGCAGCTGCAGGAAAATGGGATCGACTAATACCTGCAGAACTATGGAAAGTATGTTCACGGGACACTATAACATTGGGTTTGAATGTGTAAAAAGCTCTTGATAACTGTGATAATGTGTGCTTTTTAGATAAAGATCCTGGAGACACAGAGGACGTGGATGAGAAGGATGAAGAGGAGGAAGAACAGGATGTACCAGTGGAAAATGACAGCTATGTAAATTTGAGGAAGAAGATGGTAAATAGGCACAACCTGAAACTGGACAATGTTCTGCAAGAAAATGGCAAACTGTGCAAGGACTTTCAGAAGAAACAGGTAACAGACTTTTTATATTTGTGAAAAATGTTTGTTTAAATGTCTGATAATATATAACATCTTAAAGGACTGCTCTAGGGTCCTGAATCATTAAAACAGTATTACATATGATAATGCAAAATTTAAAAATATCCTTTGGCGTGCAATAGTGGCATTAGATTTCATTGCGAGGGCATTAAAAAGGTATTGTCACTGTATCATTAACACATGTTTATCTTTGCTCAGTCGACCAGGAGGTTCAGGTCGATGCTGGAGCAGAGGATGAGTCTTCCAGCCTGGCAGGAAAAGGACTCCATCCTGGCTCTGCTGGAGGGCTGTCAGGTGCTGGTGGTCAGTGGAATGACTGGGTACGTTTCACACACAAATGGTCATCTATTTATAAGCTTTCTTTCTGTTCTAAAATTGTAAATTGTTTGCAGATGTGGAAAGACTACTCAGATTCCACAGTTCATTCTGGATGCCTCTTTAAAAGGCTCTCGGGGGCAGGTGGCCAACATTATCTGCACTCAACCGCGCAGAATCTCAGCCATTTCAGTGGCCCAGAGAGTGGCCCAAGAGCGAGCAGAGTCTCTGGGCAAGTCTGTGGGCTACCAGATCCGCCTGGAGAGTGTCAGGGTATGTTCATCTGGAGTGCAGCTTTTACCTCAGGCTGTAGATACATTTAATCTCATTGGTATTTTCTTCGTAAAGTCCTCTTCCACTCGACTGCTGTACTGCACGACTGGAGTGTTACTGAGGAGACTGGAGGGGGAGGCAGACCTTAAAGGGGTCACTCATGTCATTGTGGATGAGGTGCATGAAAGGACAGAGGAAAGGTACACATTTTTATCATTTTAACATTTGCTATAGAATATTGACATGTCTGTGTAAGGGCTTTTTTAAAATGTGTTTTGTCCCACTTTAGTGACTTTCTCCTTTTGGTGCTCAAAGACCTAATCCTTCAGAGGCCTGACCTGAAGATCATTTTAATGAGTGCCACACTTAATGCCAATCTGTTCTCTGAATATTACTACAACTGCTCCACTGTCCATATACCAGGTATGACATATAATTTAGATGTCTGTAATATGAACACACAAATGTAATGAAATTATTTTGTTCCAGGCCGTACTTTTCCAGTTGACCAATTTTTTCTTGAAGAGGCAATCGAAAAAACGGGGTATAACATATTATTACATGATTGTTCATTATTATTGAATATAATTATAATAACTACATGATGCCTTATTTGTTTGTCTGCTTCTGAATCTATTCAGTTATGTTATTGAAGATGGCAGCCCTTACATGCGTTCGGGAAAGCAAAATGTGTCCAATGCTGGTGGTCGAGGAGGCAGAGCAGAGTCACGAGAGTTGGTTGATGATTTAAGTGAAGACATGTGGAACTTCATGTCCTTCAGTAAAAAGGACTTTGTCAAAGACTCCATCCCAGACCAACAGCTCAGTTTTCAAGATCTCACAATGAGATACAAAGGTAACAAAACCTGGGAGACAATGGTCAATTTATATGTTCAAAATGTAGGTAATGTGGAGCATCGAGGCATTTAATAAGCTTTTGTAAAATCTT
>JAADKR020000012.1:1041506-1056851 GCA_011763505.2 Lythrypnus dalli
CAGTGACAAAGTTTAAGTTGTGCCGGGGCTGGATCTTTCAACAAGACAACGAGCCTAAACACTGCTCAAAATCTACTAAGGCCTTCATGCAGAGGAAGTACAACGTTCTGGAATGTTCATCTTACTCCCAGACCTGAATATTATTGAAAATATGTGGTGTGACTTCAAACCATCAAACCTGAATGAACTAGATATTTTGTAAGGAAGAATGGTCCAAAATACATTCAACCAGAATCCAGACTCTCATTAGAAGGAATAGGAAGCGTTTATAGGAAGCGTTTAGAAGTTATTTCTGCAAATGGAGGATCTATTAAATGTTGAGTTGAGTTTTTTATTGTGGTGCCCAAATTTATGTACCTGCCTAATTTTGTTCAAACAATTATTGCACACTTTCTGTAAATCCTACAAACTTCGTTTCACTTCTCAAATATCACTGTGTTTGTCTCCTTTGTGATATATTAAAGGATTTATAAAGGAAAATCATGAAAATTAACATGGTGGCCCAAACTTTCGCACCCCACTGTATATGGGAAGTCCTACTGGACGTTGTTGCCTGCAACATCACATGGCGGTCAGTGACAATACCTCTGAATTGGCAGATTGGGGTGGTGTTCTCTCTGTTTAAGAAGCAGGACCAGGGATTGTGTTCCAACTACAGAGGGATTACACTCCTCAGCCTCCCCGGTAAGGTCTATTCCAGGAACTGGAGAGGAGAATCCATGGTGTTCTGTGGGGGGGTGCTCCGAGAGTATGGGGTCATGGGCCCTTTGCAAAGGGCTGTTCATTCCCTGTAAGATCGCAGCAAGAGTCTGGAGCCGGCAGTAAGTCAGACCTGTTCTCAGTGCATGTTGGTCTCCGCAAGGGGTGTGCTTTGTCACTGGTTCTGCTCATAATTTTTATGAACAGAATTTATAGATGTAGCCAGAGGCTGGAGGGAGTCTGGTTTGGTGATCACAGAAATTAATTTCTGCTGTTTGCAGATTATGTTGTTCTGTTGGCTTTATCAAATCAGGACTTTTGGTGTGCACTGGAACGGTCTGCAGCTGAGTGTCTAAATCTGAGGCCATGGTACTCGATTGGAAAAATGAGGCTTGCCCTCTCCAAGTCTGTGGGGAGTCCTTTACTCAAGTGGACTAGTTCAAGTATCTTGGATTGTTGTTCACGAGTGAGGGAAAGATGTAGCATGAGATCAACGGGCAGATCGGTGCAGCGTCTGCAGTGATGCGGTCGCTGTATTGGACCATTGTGGTGAAGAAGGAGCTGAGTTGAAAGGCAATTCTCTCGATTGCGGCTGGGTAGCTCAATTGGTAAGTCTCCGACTTGAATGCAGAGGTCCTGGGTTCGAACCCTGCCTGCGACAATGAGCAATACCCAATGTGAGTCCTTAGGCAAGACCCTTCATGCTGCTGCCTCTCGCTGCTCACTGCTCCTTACAGAGGCCCCAGTGACAAAAAATGCAGAAGAGAGTCAAATGCAGAAGTGAATTTCTCCGTTATGAGATGATTAAAGTTATTAAAATAAAAAATTACCAATCAATCTACAGTATGTCTCCACCCTGGCTTGGGAATGCCTTGGGATCCCTCCACCTGGTGGAGTGTGCGTGGAAAGGGAAGTCTGGGCATCCTTGCTCAGATTGCTGCTTCTGCAGCTCGGCCCCGGATAAAGTGGAAGAAAATGGATTGCGAACACAGTTCCTTTTTTGAAATTACTGTGAGAAGAAAAGGAAACTGAGTTGCCTGAACTTGTCATACAATACATGATGACCTGTTTGGGGGTAAGCATTCCCCATCTCTATTTTTTGTGGTAAAGGGTCCAGGAAATATATTTGATGATCTGGAAAAGGTTTGAGATGATATAATGGTGTTTAATGGAAGTGATCAGTTTATTGTTTTGGCCAGTTCCCCATCACAATAGTCACAGTTACATCACAAACAGATGATACAGGTACAGTCCAAAAGTAAACAATAAACAATATATTACTCTTCTATGAATATGTGAACGTACTTTTGCACAAAATATGTGTAATGCAAGATTGTTAAAGTATTACATGGAGAATGGGTTGAAAATAAACCACCAGGTTTATGCTAAATAGTAGCAAGTTACTCCGAAAGTGATAGAGGACTAAGGAGAGTGCTGTCCGATGTGCTCTCAATAGGACTGCACTCAATAAAAAGTGTGTTTTTTTAATTAACATTTCTATTGAATGTTCCAAAATAGAAAGTAAACATATCTAAATAAAATTGTAATTATTGTAATTGTGTGAATATAATATTTATTTTGCCAGATTCTGTGAATACAATAAGCAATAAGCCATTACTAGTAAGTAATATACACAACACAACTTAGTTTTTTGTAATTTGTAACTATAAATTAAAAAAAACATCAACATAACATACAGTAGGCCAAATATATGTGTAAATAAAATATTGTAGATTGACATGTTTGTCATTGGAGGGTCACAGTGCCAGTCAAACCCACTGTTTGAACAGAAGCGCCGAGCATTGAACATTGAACATTGGCATCGCTTTCACAAGAAGTACTTCTGCAAGAAAAGCAGGATGAGATTGTCTGTGGACCCCTCGAGATGAGCCACTCGTCTTTCCCCGTGAAAAGTGCAGCTTTTCTAGGCACGCACCCACAGACACCCAGAGCCATGGGAACATATTTCACTTGGGGGGTGCTAAAGAACAAGATTGCCCAAAATTCACCTTTTTTGGTCGTGTTTCTTATTCATTCATGTTGCCTGCAATGCACAAACTATCCACCAGGGGAAGCTGCAGTAGCAGAAGATGACACTGGGAATGCAAACGTTTGGAGAAATCAAATTAAGCAGATAAAAACAACAAAAGTATGAACTGTGCATAAATTAAAGCGCGTTTGTGAGGAAAGTTAACGAGTGAATTGTGTCAAGTGAGCGCAGACTGTCTTTTGGGACATCAAAGCACACAGACTAATAATCATTGGATGTCCCCGTCAAAAAACGACGTATTTTTTGTAGTGGCGATGACAACTACCCTAAAATGTATTATTTTGTGTATATATAAATGTAAACGACCTATGAAATTTTGCCAAAGCATGCTGCAGGCCATTGTAACGCAAGGCAAGATTTTAAAAGCGTTCCAGAGGTACGCCGTTAAAGGCTCTATACCTGATTTTGTTTATTACAAACAATGAAAGAGGAATTAAGTTAACAAAATTGTTAAATGTGATTGAAACTCATTTTTAACATTTTAACGCATATTTAGCATCCAAGTTCTTGTAGGGTCACTTTTTACGGTCACCATCAAAGAAATGCTAGAAAACTCGATCCAAGTTCTTTTAACTTATAGATAAAGAGTGTTATTTCCACATTTGTCTGTGTTTACTATTTACAAAAGAAGGATAAAACAAATTTCCTTAATTCCTAGTTAGTAAAATATCTGGTATAGGGTCTTTAAGAGACCGGCTCACTGTATATTCACAATTTAAATTTCTGTAAATATATAAAACATAATTAAGATAAAACTAAATTCATGTTCTGATTATCTGTTGATATATCATCTTGTACTTACTCAAGTGTCTTCAAATAAGTAGCTCTCTGCCATTTTTATTTGACAGAAGTAGCTCACTTACAGGGGAATAAAGGTCGTGGATGACAGCAGCTGTTTTTTGTTGTTGTGACACTTCCAGAACCTGGCCACTAGATAGAGCTGTACCTCTATTATCGAATATTGACATGGACTTTGTTCAAAAGGACTGTTATGACAGCTTCATAATAATGAAATCTAAAAATAAACACATTTACACAAGTCTGTCAAAGCATATCTGCCAAATACAAATAGGTGGCATTACGTTATTCTGCTAAATGAATCCAATAAACCATAAAGTTAAGTATACTGGCAGTTTGTAAATTAAAACAGCCATGTGTTTCTTGATGAACCAAGTCACAAATTCATGGCCGAAGTTGATGCTTCTTGCAAGATGTCGAGGTGAACAACAGTGAACATTTCTCAGTCACTACGCAAACTGAGCCAAATTGTAGTTCATTCAAACTAGTATTGTCAGGCATTTCAGTAGTTTAATAAGCAAAGTCAGATCAATCAAAGCAGCCAGACATTTCTTTGCTTTTGCACTGAATCACATACGGTCAACTGTTTGCATTATCACTTTGCTTATCAATCTACTAGAATGTCTTAAGTATTCCTGGTTGATTTTGTGATTTGACTATAGTAGATTTTGTTGTATCAGTCTCAACTATGACTAAACTAAGGATAGGACCGTTACAAGAGCATTTCACATATTGAGTCTAAGGAAATAGGATGCAATCACCCATGTTAGTCATCCATGTACGTCACCTGCTTACCTTGTATCCTTTTTCGCTTGCAATTTACCCCCACAAGCTACCAGCTCCCAACTATCTCTAAGGTCTATTATTCAATTTCAGCTTAGTCAGATCATGCTGAGATTTCTGAAAAAAGCGACAACAAATGCAGGGGCCTAAATATATATTTCTTTTCCAACTTGTGGAATAATGGATCAGCAGATGATGGGCATTGCCTCCATATAAGTAAACCTGTCTCAAATTTCAAATGCCACATTCAGGCTATGATAGTAACTATATTATTGACAAAGAAACCTGTTGAGTATGGGGCAATGTTGTATAATGTAATAGTGTGCCAGGGAGAAATACAGAGCTTAAAGGGTGATTTTGTGCAAATGTTTATATTTTTTTCTAAAGATTTGCTCATGTTTAATTAACCCATAGATTAGCTTTTAACGCCACTAAACAAGGAACATTTTTAATTTGTCGAGACGGAATAAAAAATATATAAAGATCTGTACTGAATGAATCTTTGTAAGCTGTCTAATGTGTCAAAAAAAAAAAGCATTTGTATACTAAAATGTGTTAGATTTACCGTATTTACCAAGTGACCAGGCAGCCAGCCGAGTAGTTTTTCTACAGTTTTAGCTAATGTTACTTTACGGACAATGCATGCTCAAAACCCTCAAAGCAGTGTATATTTTTGGTAACGTCCATCCTGTACTTTATTAAAAAAGCAGGGATTGAAGATAAGTTAACAGTGGCTAAAGCTAGCAGCTGTCTGAAAAAGACAACTGCAACTGTGTTATTTTGTAAATTAAGGAATTGCTTTAGCTATGCCTTTTTCAGAGGGGTGTCTTGTTTCTCTTCTGGCATGAGCGGACAAAAGTCTGTTGACATCATATTTCGACCCCACTTGGCTTACTTTAGCCCAGTGGGGTAGGTCATACTGAAATAGTCCTGGGTCTGGGTTTTCGCACCAAATAGGGGTTGTCATTGCCCAATCCCTGGCGCCGGCCCAATTGTCGTCCAATACGTGAAAAATATGTATTCAAAACTAGCCTTTGAGTCTGTTATCAGAGGCACAATCATTAATTTAAGTATTCTATTCTATAAAAGGATTCTGTTTTAAACAATCCGGACATGCTAGCAGCTAGCCTAGTTAATTAGTCTAGCCTATTGCTCAGGGCAAACATCATGAAAGCATTTCGACCAAACAAACCCAACTGTATTAAAAAAAAAAAAAAAACATTAGTATAAAAATTATGTCTTAATCACATTTAAGATTGTTATTATCTTAAATCGTCTGCAGCAGAAAGTGCTGAAAATTGCATCGGAGATTGATGCAGGCAGAGTAGAGATTACAGTGTAAACGGTCTTCTATACAAGCATTTTGGCTGTGGAAATGATTTGCCCATTAACACAACATTTACCAAGTATTCATCAATCGTACCTGACCAGTTGTCTCTTCGCTCAATTGAAATAGCTATCTTGAACAAGGGTATTCTGCAAGACATACCCTTGTTGCTCTACAATGATAAAATGTTCTAGCCTGGCCACATCAGACCCACATGCTCAAGATGTTGGGTCTGGGGAAGCTCCATTGTCTGAGGGGTGGGAGATATGGTTGTCATTCAAATCCCTCGCCTGCTATTGGACAGCACTACGACGAATCAACGCATTGAAAAGGATTACGTAACCAGAGCGCCGGAAGAAAACTTTAGCTCCGCAGAATGCTAAAAGTGGCTAACAAAGATTGGTAACGCAAAATGGAGCTCAGCAATTGTTGTCGTTTCTGTAAGAAGAATTTAAGGGTTGCGGGTGTGTTGGCACATTCTTCAAACATCTTTGACCCAAAGAAAACCTTTCTGTACTGCGGCCAAAGCAGCCTCGAACGAGAGCTGTGCGTTAGCGGTAGCCATGATGGTGCGTTTATTGGAAAGAAAAAAAAAAAAAAAAAAAAAGACTTCCAGCTCTCTTCGTTGCAATTTGATTGGTCCGTCCGTTTTTTTGAAACTTGAAGTGAGATCCTCTAGATCCTCCCGGGCAGCAAAAACTATTTGCTGCCATAGGGGGGGGGCGTCTAGTTTCTAGGCTAATATTCTTCATAATCTCATCAAATACATACCTAGAGTTGTGTTTCTTTCTGCATGTTTAATGTCTCTCCCAGTTACCACTTTGTAGCACAGCTTAGCCCTCCTTCACAGAGCAGCAAGATTCAACAACTTCCACTGAAGCTTCGCTACAACAAAACAGCTCCATGCAGCCCCTTCAGATACTCGCACTGATGTCCGACAGTATGCTACATCCATGGAGCTGGAGGTTTTTTTATGGTGAAGGACAGAGTGTGTTATGGAGTGACATAATTTATGGGTCTTTGATGGGAGTTGAATCTTGAAGCCCATCTTGAAGCCCATTTGAAACAGCTGACCACTGTTTCAAATGGGCTAAACTTACAGTGGAACTGATTTATTGCCTTTGAAAAGTATATAGAAAACATTTTGCAACAATTATACAGCAGAATACACAGACAGTGGGCAAAGTGTCTTGCCACTTTGCCAGGACACAACAGCAGCATGCACTGGGGGATCGGGGTTGAACCACCAACCCTCCGGTCAATGTAGCATTTTTCTACTGATCAAGATGGGTATAAAATAAAGTCAGCTATTTCGTCATTTTTTTAAAACTAATATCATACATTTTGAAACTAGCTAAAAAAAGATTGAAATTAGAATAAAAGACTATTATGACTCACTTGTATGACGTAGGTGGAGGCAGATGTGGCCTTTATTGTGTAGCGTATACACAAACACACAAATGACACATCAGCACAGTGCAGTGTTGATTGTCTCATGAGCAGAGCAAGAGGGAGATGCCCGGAGCCTGCGGAGAATCCAGGGCTATGCTGCACACTTAGATGTCACTGCAGTGCTGGAAATTGCCTTCTATGGATACGGCTGTTTTCATGGAGAAGATGCAACAGTGCAGTCATACTTTCATTGTGAATAGTAGGAATAGGTGACTGATGTCCTCCAAAAGTAGAGTGAAGCATGAATTAACAGCATAATGGCTTTAGTCAACATAACGTTAACAGATAGAAGCTTAGAACGGAAGGCATGACTCCAGTAAAGCTGTGGCTTTGAATTTAAGAAATTATTAATCCCGAATCCTAAATTAATTGCAAATCAAATCGAATTGTTTACTAGGTCCAAATTTTTGGACGGAATGTAGGTGAGGTTTCTACTCTCAGCCAAAGACAGAAAGTGTGAACCCTACGAAGGTGGGATTGAACTAGGGCTGCAACAAATGATCATTTTAGTAATCGACTATTTGGACCATTATTTTTACTATTTAAACGATTCATTGTATGGTTGTGAAAGGGGTGTGAAAACTGCAAATTTTATAATTTGTTTTATCACATGACGCTAATGTGACTCATTTTGATGGAGTAAACGTAAAAGTAATGTTTGGAGGATTTTCTTAGTTGTTTACAAAGTTGAGCTGTTTCAAGTTGCATGTGGGGACATTAGCACAAGTTTCACAATTATTTGAAAGCTCAGAACCTCTAGAATTCAGTGAGTGAATTTTAACTACTTGAATCTGCACTGGCACTAAATAGGATTTGATTTGTGACAGCAACTGGGATTGTGTAAGTGACAGAGAGACTCTTTATAGTAATTTCCAAACTGGTTTTAGCTGAAGGATCTGGCAGCAAGTAAAGGGCTCCTTTACTGATTGCATAACCGTTTTGTGATTTACGATTTTATACAGTATCTAGGAACACAAATGTATTAAATATTCCAACAATAAACCCCCGTAACCCTTACCCCTCCGCCTCCGTTTTGCGCATTCACGAGTCAGCGAGTCTTGTCTCATTTCAAAGAAAGACCGAGGTGTAGGCGTAAACGAAGGGCTACGATCTCCGTTTAATGCCCTTTGCGTGAAGCCAATTCGGACCCAGACTTTGCGCAGAGGGGTAGGCGGAGCTTAGAACTTCTCAGAAAAACAACATGAGCCCTCGCACAAACATAAATGGCTTTTTAACACAAATAACATGCTTATACAGTTATAACTTCCCAAAAACCTTCGGGACAGTTGCCGATGACAACAGCACTAATGCGAGGGAAGCGCGCTGCATACGCAGTTGTTGTGGTTTTGAACATTGTTGTCACTTTTGTCCGTTGCTGCGCTACAATTAGAATATATTTTTAATTTGATATTTTATATGTTAATTTCAAAGTGTAATGTTACCCTTTTGCAAAGCTCTTTAAAAAGTGTCTTAAAACTAATGGATCAATTGTTTCTGTATTTTGATGGGAGGCCCTCTTGTTTATTTATTTACTTTTTTATTTACTGTATTGTGACTTATTATTCTGCTGCTTGGACCATTCAATGTTTGCAGTCAATTGTAATGCAATTTTGTTTGCTATTGATATTTTTCTATAATTTTTTTTTTTTTAAACGTTGAAAGCTCTGAAAACTACAATCAAGATATATTTATACCTCAGAGTGGAGAAATTAATGATAAGGAAAAGCATGTTATTGTACTTTATAAAATATCTTTAATTTAATTCTTTTTTTTCTGATGAAACAATTCATAAATGAACACTACAATAAGATAAGGATAAGGACAAAGAACTCTTGAACATGTGTGTTTGTAAACAGAGCCTCACACTCCATTCATGCTTTTTTTCCCCCACACACATACATGAAGGCCGAGCGGTGTCTCAATTCAAAGAGATAGCCCTCCGCCTTCCCCTTAAGGGAGAGGTGGAGGGCTAAGGGGAAGGGGAAGAGGTAGCAAAAAGAATTAAGACGCAGCCTAAATGCGTATGCTGTTCTTGCTGCGTCAGAGTCTAATCCCAAAAACAATTAATCGATTACTAAAGTTGTTGATAACTATTGCAATAATGGATAAGTTCTCCATTAATCGATTAGTTGTTTCAGCCCTAGATTGAAATGACAAACCTTTGAAGGGGTGGTATCTGTTACTGAGCTCCCACATAGGCCTATATGTCTTAAATGTTCAGCCTTGCTTCTATTTATTAAAAGTGTCAATTTTGTTATATATAAATTTAATCCAACAAGATTCAAAAATGTCTCCATTTCCCCCACGCCCGTTTTTTATTTTGGACAGTCAACTCAGTAGTCGCTCAGACAATGCTATTGTTGCTAGTGGGTTTTTAAAATAACACATTTGGTAGGCATAAAGAACTGGAAAGAATTAAAAGAATACGTGAATTTTGTGTCAATAATTGTGATCGTGCTAAACTGCGTGTCATATTAGAGTGTGCAAATAAAGAGATACCGGTATTTAGAGAAAAATATGTATCAATCTAAGTATTGTTCCATGTAACCTTCTAAGTTTATAGTAGTACCTTTAAATCAGTCCAAAAGCACAAAAAAACATTTGTAACCTTGGTGCCTTTCTGAAGAGGGTTCTCCCACTGTAATGATGAAGTGTATTTTATTTTGTTTGTCACTGTGACGTGTGTCTGCTCCCTGCAAACACAGAGAGTGTACAAGTCCTTACCATATTAGTTGATGAAGGACAAATGAAATAAATAAATCAAATCAAATGGATGAAAAACTGCCTAATTTTTAACCTCACATTTGGCTATCTGTAATCAAGGAAAAGCGGCAACATTTCCATAGAGACGAGCTGGCAATATTCCACTCCCGGCAAAGTTACGTGTACTACGGTAAATGCTGGTATAGTATTTATTGAGTGAAGTGATATGTGGTATGGCTTTAAGCTTGTTCCCTCTGAGCTGGCGGTGCTTTATTGGCCCTGTCCATGTACATGTGCCGGTGTCGGGGCCTCTGTTCGACCTGCGGGGCCCTATAGCTCTCTCTTTCTGTGTAGGTGTGACCTTGGGAAGTGATGACCTCATCAGCACTGGCCCTGCAAAGCTAATCTGTTCCATCCTGAAGGATGCTGCTTCTCCAATGAAGATACCCATGAAGGTGACATTGGAGAGCACCGGCCCCATATTTAAATAAGCATGCAAGAGGTGTGCAATGGCCAGTGCGCATGCAAATCGTGATGTGTTCAATGTGCCAGCGCTGATATTATGTTAGCGGTGGGTACCAGCAGGTGTGAAGAAGCTTGTCAACCAAACGTATCCAGCAGGCGGTGTCTCGAGTCAAAAGGTCATCTTGGTTTAAAGTGAAATATGCGAAATTGGCGTTGTTTAACTTTTATCTAGATGTAATGATCTGGTTTAATTGCAAAAACATATCCAAAGTTGTGTTACGTTTCACTACATTTATTCCTCTGCATAGGATAATGCTGTAAAAAAAAAAAGAAGTATTGTGCTTTACAAGCTTGGCCAGCTTCTAACAGCGCTAGTTTTTCAGTTGTGTGGGGTAAGCTAAAGGCCCATTTCAACGGTTTGCGGAAAGGCATGGGTCACGCGAGAGAAGTTCACAATACCTATTTATTTGTGAGCTATTAATGTCACCTCTCTGTACTACATTTTAAACACTCACTGTGTTTAAATGCAACTTATGTAGTCACAGCTGCCCCAGCGAGTAGATTAATGGAAGCATAGCAGTCAATCTGTGCCAGTGACTGCTTTGACCAACCAAAAATCTCTCATTTTTACACCACATTCATTCATGAGAAGGTAGGTCAAGTCAAGTGTGTCAATGAGACGATGTCAGGCGTAAGTCAGAGGTTTTGCGCTATTTTAGACCTGATTTAGTCGGACGATATACCTTTCTGTTATAGTCACACTTGGCCTAGGTCTGGTAGGACTAACAATGTACTAAGGAGGTTTATTTGTGGACGGTTTTGTTGTATTTCAAAACGCTCTGTTTCACCTGCTGACGTTATGAGGTGGTCACTTCTCTATTGTAATTAAATTACTAAAATTACTCTTATGCGTTTTGGCCTTGTGTAAATGCATTTGTGAGGAATGCTATTTTATATCATGGTCAGGTCTAAAAATATTCAAGCAGGAAAAAGTTAGATGCATTGAGATGCTTTGAATTGTTTACAATTCAAATTGAGGGTGTAAACATTGGCCCTTAGACTGTGGCAGGTGGATTTAGGATGGATAGAAACATGAAGGAAACACACTCTTTCTTACAGCCACAAGAGGTCAGATGTGAGCAGGCAACGTCTCTTGAGTCCATGCCCATACCCAGATAAATCAAAACATGGAGACAAATTGGATTCTGAAGTGCATTTGTTGTAAAAACTATGTCTCAATATGAAAAATTAGGTTGTGTGCCATAATACAAAGCATATAATTCCACATGAAAGAGAGTGCTTCATCCTCAAGTTAATATATATATATATATATATATATATATATATATATATGTAGCCAGTCACTCATGATGAAGGCTGACCTGAGCAGAATCAGTTTTAACATATAATTCCATACTAACTGTGTAGCAGCTTGTAATCATAATATTTTGTTTCTAAATAAACTCGTGATGAGTGGCAAATTTATGAATAAAAGATTAAATAAGTTTGTATTCTATATTACACATAAGTGACAGGAACAAAGTTCCATATTCCAATGATAGAACATGGGACTCATGGTCCTTTTGTACTGTAGAGTTGAACTTGCACAGCTCTGAGTAGGCTATATCAGTCAATGATCACCTCTATTAACTACATAAAACAATAAACTAGGTATTTTTAAATCTTAAAAATGATTGTGTTCTGATATTCTGATGGGTGAAAAATGTCCAACTTGTCATATGCACTCTTACCCGCACCTACACAACCAATAGCCTTGACTCACTTTCAGATTATTTACTGGCATTTCTAACAAAGGTCTACTTTCACTTTGAACCTTGGCACGCCACTTTGAACTCTTGCGCATCCTCCATCCATTTTTCTTGTTGCAGTTCTCCGATGCATGGTTCTCTGTGCCCTGTGCGTGTGTAATGCCTGTGAGTAGTGAGCACATACTGGTGAGTAGAGCCGCCGTCTCTGGGCTGCTCTGCGTTCACTTCTACTGTGTTTCTCTCAAACTCGGAGGAAAGCATGAGCGGACGGTTTCAAGCTCCCCTCTCGCTGAATTGATTCTACTATGGGTCCTCTAGAAACGCGGCGCAGGCGAGCGGGGACGTACACAACACGCTAATTTTCTTATTATTACTTAATGCACATCTTAACGAGTCACAAAATCCGCCATGTCTCAACTTTTAGTCGCAAAATGCAATTCCGCGCATGCTTTTAATGCGTGCGCACGGGAAAGCGACTCTTGTCCAGGGCGCACGTCCCCAGCACCCCTCCTGTACCCAAACATGGTATATTCCACAATTTATTCCAGGGAAAGACTGACAGTTTTTTGGGTCATGAAGCAGCTATTCAAGTCAGTGGCCTGCCCTCCCTCCGCAAGAATAAAGAATTAGTACATTTCAAATTAGATAACGACAAACGTTGGTGCAAACCGGGAAAAGTATGATACATTGTCCGTAGCACTTAGTAAAGCTGTTTTTGACCCACGGAAATGCTTTTAAATACAAATGAAATTAGGAAACATATCTTGATGTAGTAAATTTAACATGGATGGTGTTTATTCCATGTGTTAAATGACGTAAAAAGCGTTTTCACAATAACATAGTTCAATACAGTTGTTGTTTTTGTTTGTTTGTTTCTTTAGTTTTTCCCTATAAAATTATTCAAAGACTATATTAAACAATGGTGTATGAAAGTTGACCCTTGTTCAATAAATCTACTTTCCCAAGGCAATCCATCACTGCCTCTGTACTGCAGGCTATTGGGTTACATTTTACATCCAAGCACTTAAGGAAACTGTAACATTTTTATCGTAAAAAAATACTTTGGTATGGCAGCATGAAAATAAGGTGAAATATGGGATTCACAAGGTTTCTTTGTGGGTGCAAGGTTTGAGCATGTAAGGAAAATATTATTGCACCTTTTGTTAATCATTCAATAACAGCTTATATTCACAAAAATAATAAATAGACTGTAAAAAAATCTAACTAGAACTGATTTTACTCTGTTCATTGCTATTCACATGATGTCCCCTCATGTCCCACTCCCCTCTGCGGAGTGGGACATCTTTTTCAGGGGACTATCCAACCACACCTGAAGCTCCTCAGGTCTTCAGTTATGGACTTCAGCTCTGTGGTCTTCAGTGATGGACTTCAGCTCTGTGGTCTTCAGTAATGGACTTCAGCTATGTGGTCTTCAGTAATGGACTTCAGCTCTGTGGTCTCAGCGATGGACTTCAGCTCCGCAGTGTCTGGTTGCACCTGCTGAAATATTTAATTTACCCATGTACCCAGATATGAGATAAATCTCAAGACAGTTTTGCATCAGAAAATGAGCCCCACTTTTGTTCATAACAGATCCTATAGTGAAAACCAGTTGTGAGGCAACTACTGTATAAAGAGACTCTCTTAGTTCTATTTGTCCCAATCAAGCCCTAGTTGGCACTAGAGCTGCTTCAAGTAGTTAAAAATCAGTCACTAATTTCTTGAGGGTCTGAGCTTTCAAATAAAAGATGGCATTCCAAGAGCAAGGAAGAAGCTTCTGCGACAAGAAGCGAAACGTTCTCTACTCAACCAACCCTGTCCAGTTGAAGATTTAAGTTTTGTCTACTATAAAAGATGGCATGTTCACATTTTGCAAAACTTGTACTTATGGACTCTCGTGCAGCATTAGACAATCCAAGTTCTGTTGTAATGCCTTTTTAAACTACGAGCACCCTACAAACATACCTTTTAAACAACTTTTTTCAAGATAACCTAAAACATTATCCCACTGGATTCATATGATTAAAAAGTTTATTAAACTCACAGTTTCCACACACCTCTTGCAGCCAACCGATTAATCGTGAAAAATAATTGTCCGATTAATTTATTGCTGAAATATTCGTAAGTTGCAGCCTGACTGCATTGGATAGGCCTGGTGGTTTTTGGAAGGTCAAATCTTTCATGGTTGTTTTTTGTGTGAAATGTTTGAAAACCTGTATTAGACCATTCACATGATAAAAAATCTTCAACTGAATTATTGACTGCTATAAATTGAAATCACTTGAGACCCACAGATAGGAAAGCCACTGTTGCTGCACTTTTATCCCACATAAGTGCATTACATGAATAAAAAATGGGGTACATTACTTGCACATTTTGGTAAAATGGTAAAATTCACGGACTGGATGTCATAACCGAATGAATTAATGTGTATGCGTACTTGTGTGACGTATTGCAGGTCAGGCCCCTCTGAAGCAGCAGCACCAGCTCTAGGTCCTGTGGTTTTAAGTGGATTAAAAGTCCCACACAATCCCCTGGCCCCTCCGTGTAGTCCCCGGTCCATTGGACAGACCGGGGTAGTTTAGATGAGGACTAAGACTGATTATCTCTCATGCTGCTTTTGTTTGCGCTGCTACTGCAGACTACAGGGGCAATAGTGTCCCGAAAGGAGGGGCAATACATGGGCTGAAGACCTCTTTGGCACATACAGGCTTTACGTTGTGAATGGCTGAAATAAGTTTGTGTCTAAACATGTTCACATTTGGTACACTTGAAGGGAGTCTTGGTGCATTTCCTGGTATGATCCGCTTCGTTTGGGATGCTGGTGCGCCTACAAGCAATTTGGTACCCCCATTTGAAAATGTTTTTGGTACTTGTAATATTGTCAAGCATGCAAACTTGAAAAAATCTGGTTTATAATATGGATTTATGCACTTTACTTTGAAAGTTGCATTTACTTATGAATGTACACCACTCACAAAAAGTTAGGGATATTTGGCTTTCGGGTGGAAAGATGGAAATTTGTGGAAAATCTAAAACGTTAACGCTACAGTGATATCATATCATGAAAGTAGGACATTTAAGTAGAAGGATGCACTGGTGATTTCCTCACCGCAAAAAATGGTGTGTACACCACAACAAAAAATTGCAACATCTCAATAACTCGTCATGTGCCCTTGAGCATCAGTTACAGCTTGACAAAGACGTCTCATGCTGTTCACATATTGTCTGTTGAGGCAGGGCATCCCACTCTTCTTGAAAGGCAGCCCTCAGGTCATTGAGGTTTTGGGGTGCAGAGT
>JAADKR020000012.1:1077733-1089332 GCA_011763505.2 Lythrypnus dalli
CAACAGGAAGCCAGTGCAGAGACCTGAGCACTGGACTAATATGGTCACATTTTCTGGTTCTAGTAAGGACTCGAGCACCAGCGTTCTGGATGTTTTGCAGATGTTTGACAGCTCGTTTAGAGAGTCCAGTAAGCAGCCGGTTACAGTAGTCTAACCTGCTAGAGACAAATACAATCAACACTTGCAGGACCAGGGCTTTGAACCGTCAACTTCTCAGTTATTTGATGTTCCACTCTACATTATGAGCCATTGATGCTGTCTGCAGACACTATGTTCAAAGTAAGATACAAGCCACCATATTAGCTAACAGAATGGTATCAAAGTATATAGTTGTTCGTCAATTATATTTAAGATTTTGATTTTGTTTTACTTTTTGACTACAGTTTTTTTACTTGGTTTTCATGATCGCAGTATTAGGAAACTTAGGTAAAATATTCATATCACAAGAGACAGCAATATTCTTTATTTCAGCAATTATGTCAAAAACAAAGAGGCAAACCGTGAGATTTAAACATATTTGCACTCACATGTGTATTTTAGTTCCATTAACTTTAGATTTCTTGTGATTTGTCAATCCATCCATCCACACATTTTCTTCTGCTTTATCCGGGGCCGGGTCGCGGAGGAAGCAATCTGAGCAAGGATGCCCAGTGTTCCCTATCCACGCACACTTCCTCCAGCTCATCTTGAAGGATCCCAAGGCGTTCCCAGGGCAGCATGGAGACATAGTCCCTCCAGTGTGTCCTAGGTCTTCCCCGAGCCTCTTCCCCAAGGGGACATGCCTGGAACACCTCCCGAGGGAGGCGACCAGGTGGCATCCACAACAGCCGCATGAACCACCTCAGTTGGCTCCTCTTGACGTGAAGGAGCAGCGGTTCTACTCCGAGCTCCTCCTGAATGACTGAGCTCTTCACCCTATCTCTAAGGGTGAGCCCAGCCACACTGCGAAGGAATCTCCTTTCCAGTGCTTGTATCCGCGATCTTGTCCTTTCAGTCACTACCCAGATCTCTTGACCATAGGTGAGAGTAGGAACGTAGATTGACTGGTAAATCGAGAGCTTTGCCTTTTGACTCAGCTCCTCCTTCACCACAACGGTCCGATACAGCGACCGCGTCACTGCAGACGCTGCACTGATCCGCCTGTCGATCTCACACTCCATTTTTTCCTCACTCATGAACAACAACAGGAGATACTTGAACTCATCCACTTGAGGCAAGGACTCTCCACCAACCCGGAGAGGACAAGTTCTTGGTACAAGTTCTCCAATCGAGAACCATGGCCTCGGATTTGGAGGTGCTGATCCTCATCCCGGTCGCTTAACACTCGGCTACAAACCGTCCCAGGGCATGCTGGAGGTCCTGATTTGATGAAGCCAACAGAACAACATCATCTGCAAACTGCAAGGATGAGATCCCGTGGTCACCAAACCAAACCCCCTCCGGCTCCTGCCTAGAAATTCTGTCCATAAAAATTATGAAAAGAACCGGTGACAAAGGACATGCACCGGGAACAGGTCTGACTTGCTGCCGGCAATGTGAACCTGACTCCTGCTGCGGTCATACAGGGAACGGACAGCCCTTCGAACATGGTCGAACGCCTTCTCCAGATCCACAAAGCACATGTGGACTGGTTGGGCGTACTCCCACAAACTTTCGAGCACCCAGTCGAGGTCAGCAGCTCTCCACCCGCACTGTAAACTTGTTGAAGGACCGCCTTCCCCTCCTGAGGCGCCGAATGATTTGACAGAATCTCTTTGAGGCCGACCGAGAGTCCTCCTCCATGGCCTCCCTGAACTCATCCCAGACCCGGGTTTTTGCTTAGGCGATTGCACGAGCTGCAGCACGCTTGGCCTGCCAGTACCTGTCGGCTCCCCCAGAGTCCCACAGGCCAACAAGGCCTAAAGTAAAACTCCTTCTTCAGCTTAACAGCATCCCTTACTCCCGGTTCGGGGGTTGCCGCCGCGACAGGCACCAGAGACCACAGCTACGAGCAGCTGCATTGACAATGGAGGAGGAGAACTTGTTCCACTCGGACTCCATGTCTCCAGCCTCCCCCAGGATCTGAGAGAAGCTCTCCCGGAAATGGGAGTTAAAGACTCCCCTGACCCAAGCGTATCGTGGTAGACCCACGATATGCTTGTGTCTACCAGGTCTTGCACCCCTGCCAGCGGATCCAGCTCACCACCAGGAGGTGATCGGTTGACAGCTCTGCCCCTCTCTTCACCCAAGTGTCCGAGACACGTGCCTGGAGGTCAGACGACACGACCACAAAGTCAATCATTGACCTTCGGCCAAAGGCGTCCTGGTGCCACGTGCACTTATGAAAGCCTTTTTGCTCGAACATGGTATGAAATCGTATTTTTAGTAAAACATCACACTATCGTTATTGTAAATTTAGTTATCAAATATCATGGTTTTTTTTTGTCGCCATAATGTGTTTCCTTTGCTCCTCGTGTTTTGCAGATTCGATGGGAGAAGAACATCACGTTAGGAGAGCCGCCCGGATTCCTCCATTCATGGTGGTGGTGAGTGTCTCCTTCATCTAAACATTTATTCCTCTTTTCCCTCAGAGCACTGAAGGCAGAGGGGCACAACTTTATAAGCAAGACTATACATGGAGCTCGGTTAAAACTTCTAACTGGAATTCTGTCCGTAGTATGATTATTGAGTAGTTATTGAGTTAAAAAAAAATGACTTGGATAATATGAAAAAAAAAAAGATTTAAGAATAGAGCTGGGTACTTTGGGTGTATTTGTTATGGGGCAGACAATGAAGTTGAGGTAAAAAATAACTGCACTGAAGTTACCTTAAACTCAACTTAAACTAAACAAACTACTACTGTTATTGCATAAATCAATTGTCTTTTGTAAAATATACCATGAATATTGTTCATGTATGTATGATTGTCGAAGATGATGAATACGGTGGCAGAGGTATTGGAAGAAGTAATGTGCAGGTCTCGTTGAATACCCTTGAAGTACTGACAACATTTCTTAATTTAATGTATTCAGCATTACTTAAAGGCCCTATAAAAATATGTTGTTGTTTACAGCAACAAAAGAGAAGTGAACTGTGAATTTAAACTGACTTGTGGTCATTATCAATAATCCTTTAATCATAAATTTCCAACATCCCGATTCTTTGTTGGGATTAGTTTATAAACACATGTCACAACTTTTAGGTCCTGACATGGAAATGAAACGGAGAAGCTAGCAAAACTAGCTTGGAAGCTCACAAGTGATCATTTCTTTCATATATAAATACATCAACAGTCATCTTTCACTATTCAAGTAGGATCAAGCATAGTTCATTTCACTGCAAGTGAAAAAAAATGTGTATAAAAATTATCATGGAAAGTTGTAAAAAAAAAAAAAAAAAATATATATATATATATATATATAAATAATCGGGAGAGTAAAGTAATACTGCACTACTCAAGAAAAAAAATAGTACAAGTCTGTAACTAGAAAGGTTGCCATAGTTTGTCGCTGCGTGACTAAACGTGTGTGTGTGTGCGTGTGTTGTCCAAACCACTAAGTGTTCTGGGAAAAAGGGGTACATTCCAATATACCAATGGAGATATTAAAATGTAAATTACTGGAGTTGTTGTTTATAAAAACATTTGGATTTTTCAGTTTTAAGGTTATTTGAACTGTAGAGACCTCGCAGCTTGCAGACTTCCAAGCTCTTTTTTGTACTTTTCATTGTTTTTAATCTTAATGTCATTCTGGACAGTGTTTGCTAGATTCTAGAAAAATGGCATTTTTCCAAGGTATGGTTCAATTTAGAACATATTCAATCCTAAACTCTTATGCTATCTATGTGGACTTTTTTCATCGATTACATCTGCATCCTGTCAATGCAAGTGACTTTTTGAGGAGTATTTAACTGAGCTTGACAGTGGTTTACACCAAATGTTGGTTTTACTATTATGGTCAGGGTTTAGCGTTCAGCCAAGTGGATTCGATTAGTCATAGCACACCACAGAGATAACAAGGGCTTTTCCAGCAGCACTGTTTAAAGAGAGCAAAAGAACGCACCAAGCTAGCAGCTAGCCTCGGAGAATATTAGCATGAAGTATGTGTCTGGTTTTGATTAAAATGCTTGGGGTTTAGGCTACGCATGGCTAGTGTTGCATATCGGCTAATACTGTTTCTTGTCTTGCTAAATGCTAATAACTAAATTTCACTTTAAACGGTAATTATTTTTAAATGTCAGCAACAAACTGAAGTGAATAAAGTCGTTTAATGGCAAAGTAAGAAAAAAAAGCCTTGTTGACAAGTGGCTGACAAATTCCCAGAGACGTTTTTCTTTTTCCTTAATTGTTTACATGTGGACAGCTATAGGAGGTCCTAGCTAATGCTTTAGCTTTTTTTGTCTTTTTGCATCCATTGATGTGAGCTGCACTGTTCAAAAACATCACTGCTCTAGTCTCTTGTTTGAAGCTAAAAAGTTCCATAGTGTACCTTTAAGTAGGGGTACCTTTATATTTTTTGATACCAGTACGATAACAATACTTTTATGGTAACGCCTAAACTACATTATACATTATCTACAAACATAAATAAAGAAACAAACATAAAGATATTGTTCATTTATTCCTTTCATTATTCTTTTTGGAAATCTTTTATTTGAGTTGGAACAACCAGGTAACTTTCTTTAGTGCTGTCTTAGGCAGTGTTAATTTTGTTGACTAAAATATTTTTGTAATCAATCAAAGTAGTATATTTGCAGACTAAAGTTAGACTAAAACTGTATTTAATGTTACTAACGCCTTTAATACACTATTCAAATATTGTCTATAAAAAAAAAATCAAAATAAAATGGGACTAAAACATCTGAACTTCAGTGATAGTTTCCAAGGGCATCATATCGTGCTTTGTTCATGTTAGATAATCGCCATAACACGTGTAAATATATCTGTATATGTTAGAATTTGTTTGAATACAATAATAAATGTAAGGTTGTCCAAATTAATTTTAGATTTATTTTTACTAAATTTGCATTTTTGTTGCCTGAAACTAAAAGAATTGTTTGACCAAATATTGAATAAAATGAAATGACTTTATTGTCAAAAGACTAAGCTAAATCAAAATATGTAAATCAACACTGGTTTAATGACTCACCAGGTATCAAAACTCAGTATCTAGACATATTATTTTTATTATATTATTATTTTAATTATTTTTCAATACAAGTTTTCCATATGAATGGTTTGTTGAGTAAACTTGACCGAGCCCTATTCTTTAACCCAGTAGAAGAGCATCAGAGAAAAATGAGTATTTCACTTGGGGTTGCCATATTCTGTGGATAAAAAAAGTACTCTCTCCCAATTCCATAACACCTGTCCTAACTCGAACAGTTAAATACCAGGAACTAAAAAGCAGCTTAAGTAAACTAAAGTTATTTAACCCACTAAGAGTGCATCCTTCAGACATTACCATTACCCAATGAGTCACTGCACTAACTGTACTAATTAGGAAAGTTGTGTGCCATGGAATCTGGCAACACAAAACATGTACAATAGGTTCTTCCTCTAGCCATTCCCAGGTGCTGGACTGCGGCTGCCCACTGCTCCTTACGAAGTGGCCCAGCAGCATTGAAGGATGGGTCAAATGCAGAGGACAAATTGCACTATGGGTAAAATATACAGTATAATAAATTAAAAATTAAAAATAACCCGAAGTGTGGCACACTTTCCTTTTAATTGGTTGATCAGTTCAATAACCAAAGCCCAAATTGAAAAAGAAAACAAATCACATAAACTGTTTTTGTACTTGCAAATAAAACAGCATTACAGTGATTATCATCAGAGCATGTTTACTTCGTATCTGGAGACACAGGTAGGTAATGATCAAGAGTATTTATTAAAAAACAATAATAATAATCTGTACGTACAGTACTATCCCTTAAGCCTCATTAGGACTAAGAGAAACCAACTTCTGCTTAAAAAAGGAGAAAGCCTCATGATGGAGAAAATTCTCATGATGACTGTGACTGGTCATTAGCAGGTTGTAAGTCGGTACGACTCTTGGCCTACAGTCCTGGGGTTACCCAAGTCCTGGCCCAGGCTGTGACCCTCCTGCGCCCCTCCCCTCCTCCAGGCGTGCCCCTTTGACAATAGCCCCAGATGGTTCTGGCCCTCCTATCCCCCTCCTCACTGTAACCCTTTGCCCCCCACCCCAGGTTAGCCCTTTTGTTTGGCCTATGCAGGGACTATGCAGATTAACCCATTGCATTCCAGTTTCTATTGTGTTGTTACCTTTCCCCCCACTCGCCCTTCCCCTCCTGAAGACATTGTAATATCGGAACCTGGTGAGTCACCTCTGGGAGATCACCAGATAGTTGAGGCGCTTTGTTTAATAAAGACTTCCAATGTAATAGTGCGTCGAAGTTGGTGTGTGAGAGTTATGGTGAAAGGAGAACTCCAGGCACAAAATAGCAGCCATATATTTATCCGTTCGTTCCATGGCAGCTGTGGCGACAAACACTTCCACAAATTAGCTATTTATAGAATTTCTTGGGTTCTTGCAGAAAAGTTAAAACGTCAAACCTCAAGATGCAGTGTTCACTCTACTTTGCCATTACAAGTAGTACACTGTAGTACTGCGCAGTCCTACTGAGGAATACACACAGTAATGATGGCAACTAAAACCAAAGAATGCAGCTGGATGAACGCTGTAAACCAGGGATCTCCAACCAGTAGCTCAGGAGCTCCTGATAGCTCGCCAGGACTATTCGGGTGTCTCTATAAAGGCTTTCTACATGCCATGCCAAAAACAAGTGGAAGGATGCAGCTAAAGGAAGAAGGCAAGCTAGTGTGGCTAATTTTTTGCTAACAGTGTCTAATGCTAATGATTGGCAAAATCAACCTCATCATTCCATTTTTCAGAGGGCTGTCTTCTCTTACCCTGGCATATCACAGATCAGCAGACTGTTCACATCATGTTAGTTTGTGTAGTAAGTTGTTCCAAAATGAGTGCTGATCAACCCTGGTCAAGCACGCTAGCACCAAGTTGAAATGCAACAAGAGTAGATAGGGACAGTGTAAGCAATATGGGTGAGGTGTCTAGCCCAGGCATTCAAACATAAACAGTAGCTTGGGATGAGAATTGTAGGGCTGCCCCAAACCCCAAAAATCCTGAGTCGACTAAATAAATGCCCTGAGGAGCATTATTTAACTAAAAGGGGGCATGGCATGACTTACTCTGAAAACATCAACTTATCTGATACAAACTGCACTCATAAGAAACTATTAATACATTAAATACATAGACGAACAAGTAATTAGTGAATTTATGTGTAAAAAAAAAACCTTAAGCTCACCAGTCAGGCTTGAATCATCGCCATTGGGTCCTCTCATTCCTGTTTTCTGCTGCTGTATGTTCTCAAACACCCTCATACTCCAAATAAAGCAGTAGTTTATCTCTTCCATCATTGTCCATGATCTTAAATATCCCCGATGTCTGACAAAATTGTCTCCATATGCCACAATCGCCCTGTGGCCGCAATATAAATAAACCCATGTGCTGCTGCTGCCATGGCACCGCGCAACACTTTCGCTTTCGATCTGATGCGCTTTCATCAAAGGCGCTGACAGGACAGACTGAATTTTTAAGTGTAGGACCATATCACTTGAGGATTAAACAACTCAGAGTTTGGAGTTGTCAAGCTCAAAACGGGCAACAGCCCCGATGCTGACAGTCAGCTGCTGACGCGCGGTGGAGAGCGCTCCTCATAGCACGCCGCTGTCCTTGAGGTTTAATTTAATACAACCACAAAACCTGTCTGTAAAGCACTGTCTTTATATCTGTTTAATTATGAAATATTGTAAACTGTTAAAGGCAGAAGTGCCACAAGCCTCTAGAGCAATGTAGGCAAATTAGTATGTCTTTATTGATGCAATAAGTCCATGCATTTAGTCGAACTCTTTGAAAATGTTAGTTGACTAGGATCGCATAGACTAATTAGTCGACTGAACGACTAAAATGGGGCAGCTCGATAGAATTGTCTTTCTTTGACTGGAATTCAAAATTCAAACTTTCTCTTTCATTTTGATACAGATTCAGATTTTCATCAAACATTTCTTAGCTCTCACTTTAAGAACCCTTAGTTTACACACAGATAGATAAAAACGTGCCTATCTGTCTCTAAATGTGTACCTTTAAGGGCCTAGCGGACACATGATAAATCATAAGTGCATATGCAGTGTGTGAGAGGGTGATTGAGGGCCGGCGTAGTGTCCTGGCTGAATGACGCTCCAGAGTTGAAGAGCACTATGGAGATACTGAGAGGCTGGAAATGGCTCGCGAATGGCTGCCACTCGATTTCCTGCATTGCTGTGTTTGCCGACTTTTTGACCCCTTCCCTCCCTCTTGTTTCCATTTGCAGTGTATTCTGGGATTTGTATTGCGCAGCCCCGGATCGAAGAGAAACGTGCGAGCACTCCAGCGAGGCCAAAGCCTTCCATGACTATGTAAGTGACACTGAATGTATTCATTTTGGGGGGCATGGATCTGGGGTGCATTGAAGGCAAAGAGGAGATTTGTTATTCAAATGCAGTTAATTAGATTTTTGACCTTTTTATGCTGCTGTAATTCATCTTGGAGCTCATCAATGACTCTACTGTACCAGATTAGACTTCATTGTGCCTTTAAAGCTACTTTATTTTTTACAATATGTTTTGAAGCTTTCCAAGTACCACCTGGACAAGCCCTAGCTAAAAATCTGACAGAGCCAGATCGAAATGAGTGCTAAAATAAAAAATAAGGGTAAATTCCTTTCAGAGTCTGCTCTGAAGGTGAGAAGTTACCTCAAATACAGCTGCACAATATGACAAATATATTTAAGGTTCCTGTACCATTTTTTTTTTGTTCTAGTACTCCTTCAATATATTGCATTAGTTTGTAAAAGACTGTCCAAGTAAGTATTTTTAATAATTGTGAGCTTGCCGTTTTTGTTAGCGTTTATGTGATGATGACCCTGAGAATTGACCCTGAAAAGTGACCCTGAAAGTTGTGAAGCATGCTTATAAACTCCTCCCTGTGAAGAATTGGATGTTAAAAATGCGGAATGTAATGAGTTTGGACACAACTAACAATGTAAACTTTTGCTCCATTTGTTGTAAACAAAAAATAAGAAGAAAAAAGTACAGTGTTCCCTCGCCATATCACGCTTCACTTTTTACAGTATTTATAAAGTATTCATTCCACTAAACGGCATTTCACACAAAGAACAGAGAATTCACATGTTGAATTCATGTTAAAAAATGTCTAAATATCAATGTCTTTTCAACCCCTTATTAATGTTACAGTATAAAGACTCCTAGGAGGAATTATAAAGCCTTAACATGTATTTAAATAGTGAAAATTTAAAAGATTGCTACCGGTATATCACGGATTTCGTTTATCACAGGGGTTTTTTGGAACCGAACCCCAGCGATAAACGAGGGACCACTGTATTGGGTTTTTAATAGGTATCTCGTGCTTATAATTGATAAAAGGTTCAGGAAAGCTACATATTTATATTAGGTTTTCAGAAATGTGTAGTTTTCAAGCGAAGATTAGATTTGATTTAGTTTTGAGATAGCATATTTCCTCCAAGATTCCTGGAGCTGCTGTAATAAGTGAATTTCTCCACTGTGAGATTTTATTTTCAAGTAAATTGGGCAAGGAAAATTGCACTTGATACAAAACTTTCCACTGGAAAATCATGCCTGGGATGAGAAAGATTATGAAAATTTAAAAAAATCCATTGAAATTTGTAGAAGCTGTTTTATATCGGTAAAAAAGTGGTCAAAACATTGGGTGGTTAGCAAATTGTTTACTGCAAATTTTGTTTTTATTCCATTTGGGAACATATTCAGGATTCAGGATGCAAATATTTAGAAGTTCAAAGCCAAAAACAAGTGGAAATTACTTACTTCCACATGGAGAAAAATAAATCTTACGTTTATGAGTTTTTCTTGGTAAGACTGACATTTACAAGACTGAGCCACCAACTGGTATGATGCAAAAACTGAACACATCTTTGTTTGTATGTGTAGCTCTCCGTTGTCAAGGTCGTGCTCATCGTAGAAAAAGCTTGAATCTTCAACTGGACAGGGTTGATTGAGTGGAGACTCTACTCTGTACTCTATCAATCTTAGTTGGGCCCGAGCCGGGATGCAGTCCTCCGGCAAGGGATTATTGTTTTTGTGTGTGTGTGTTTTTTTTTTTTTTCTTTTCTCCCTCTGGGATCTCAATTTTGACCTGCTAAATGTCATCGAAAAGTCACCAGAGGTGCAGAGGTGTTTAGGTCTTGTGAAATTTGATGAAATTGGCTGAAATTCACATGCTGAATGCAAAATGGCTCAGCAGCGCCACCTGGACGTTGACCCCTATGTGTTTGTAGACCATCTTTTTTTGGGTGGGCCACAGTGATAGAGCACAAGGAGACAGTCTAAACATTATCATAGTATATAGCTTCTATGCTCTGTCCAATTTAGTTGAAAATGACAGACTTATTTAGATGACCACAGTGATGACCCAGGCTATAGCGCCTCTTTCTGAAATGTATGAACTTTATATATGGGGATATAAAAATACACGCTTTTGCGGAAATGTCTGCGACTTTCCAGACAGTTTCAGTAAGTGTTACTGATCAAAAAACTATTCACACCTATGCCCCATTCTGAACGGTTTGACCAGTGGGAGGTTCAACAGCTGCCTTTGTAATCCTATGACAATACTCACTACGGTGAGTAAACACATCACTTACTTTATCTTTGGCAGTAAAATTCTTTAAACGGATCAATCAAAGCTGATCAGACCTATGCTGTATCACAGGGATTCCCAAAGTGAGGCCCGGTACCCCAGGGGGTCATTAGAGGCACTGCAGAGGGCCATTAGAGGCATCGAGAACTACCATCTGCCATGGTGTTTGACTTTTTAACTGGACTGTCTGGTGAGCAAAATTAGCCTTCCCAACGTAGAACCTACAACCCTATTGGCATTTCGTTGTCGCTTTAAAAAGACTAGTAACGTTTTACCGGAAGTGACCAGACCATGCTAAAAATAACCAAATGATAAGCCTGGAAGCAGACACTGAAGCCTAGTTTGAATGATGAACTCGACACAATCATCATCAAAATAAATGTGTTTCTCTCCGTCTCGTCAAGACAGGGCTGCTTTGTGTCTGTGGGCTGTATAGTGTTGGAGATAATGGAATAGACTTCTAATCCGCTAATCCCAGCACTGGGCCGCAGCTAAGCCAAGGATTTATTTGTGTGTGTGTGACCCCGTGTGCATGCGCGCGTCTGTATTTTTGGATAGGGCTGTCTTTGACAATGAGGATGTAGAAGGTAGAAAGTGGCTGCAAGTCACCGAGCCAGTCTAGAGATACAGGAGATGGAGCTTAGGTGGCGGTGAGGGAAGAGGCAGCATAATGTTTGGACCATATCAAATCGAAACCATTACCTAGATGGTTGCAATCAGCAAGTTTCAAAAACTGTAATTGTTTAGTCCATTGCGAGCAAGAAAATGTCACTGGGACATTTCGCCAAATCACCATTTTTTCAGCTTTTCCAAATGGATTTTTCTTGGTATTTTTTGTTTGTTTT
>JAADKR020000012.1:2541378-2553284 GCA_011763505.2 Lythrypnus dalli
TATGGAGGTTCTTACCAGGTTATTTGATGAAAACGGAAACTGATTTATACTTAGTTTCTTCCTGTCCCATCTGAGAGTGATCAACCCCACATTCTAGACTGAAAGACAAAGGTTAAAATAAATAATTCACTCACAGATGTATTATGCCCAATACATTACATTAGCAATGGGCATTATATAATCGAATTACAGCAGGAATAAAGGATCTCCTACAGTGCATGACCAGGAGATGGTCAGTTCTGTTCCTTCTCTGGACAGACAGGACAATGCAGAGGAACCTGGTGTTACAATAAGTGAACCTAAAGTGCTCATCAAACTTTACAGTAAATTACTCTACAATAAAAATCAACCTGTTTTATTACAACTTGTCTCTTGTATGTAAAATGCAGCCTTTTAAAATTCTTCCACTGCCAGATGAAACCGTCTTGAACACAGATTCTTATTTCCAAACCTTCCAAATATGTCATTCTTGCCTTTACACTGAATATAAAACATCTTTTCTCCCAGATGCAAATGCACTATGAGTTTTGCTGGGGTCATGGTCTGTCACTAAATTACATGTTATTTAAAGTTTTTCTTTCTGTGCCTAATGTGAGCCACAGACGATAAGATCCTCCTGCAGATGTATCTTGTAGTATACTGTACTACATTTAAAGTCCTTTATCAAATGTATTTTAGCTGCTTGTAAGCAAACCGGGGCACTATTAAATATTTTGACACAAAATGGAGTCCAGTGTGCTTTTGTGTGCACTTAAGATAATTTCTTTATCTTTTTACCTTTATTGATATACTTGAATTTGATAATGAATAAAGACGGCCATTTATTACATTATTGACAATGTTTTTGTGCATGTAGATGATAGGGACACCTTTCGACATGTGTAAAAAATGTTTTAATACAAATTACTATGTACAAAATACTAACTTTATTTACAATGGACTGACTGGATGGTATATTTATTCTTTGCCTCAAATGTAAAGTAAATTGTCAGGAGAACTGGAGCCAATGATTTAACATACATTTTCAATGTATGTTCTGTAAACAGGAGTAAAACTAATATTTGCATTGAAATATTGTATTACCTACTTACTATCAAGGGCTGCAGTTAAATTTCCTCAAAGCATAAGCATCTCACTGACCTTTTCATTGAGTAAACCTGGGTTGGAGACGATATTATGTTTCTAGAGTCCAGTGGAAGTGATGCATTGTGGGTCAGAGCTTGACCAGGTCCCTCAGGCTGGTCCTCAGAGGCTCCTTGTTGTCTTTATAGTCCAGTGGAAGTGATGCATTGTGGGTCAGAGCTTGAGGAGGAAGCGCAGCACCAGGTCCCTCAGGCTGGTCCTCAGAGGCTCGTTGTTGTCACAGATGATGTGAGTGCCCTCCTCGTCGAGCTGGATCAGAGTGTCCTGCTCCTGGAGGTGCAGGATGTGTCCCTCCGGCGTCTCCTCCACCTTCACCTCCATGATACCGTGCTGCAACCACAAAATGAGCTTTTAGAAAATGAGTTGACGTTGAAGTTTTTTCCATATAATGCAGTCCTATTTCCCTGTGTATATTTTTATGAGAGCAGAGGTCAGACCTTTTGTAACGTGGCCAGAAAGCCTTCCAGTGGGACAGCTCCACTGAGCAGAGGTTTTGGGCTCTGAGCGGCCGGCGGCTCCTCCAGGACTCGCTTCCTCTTCTTACTCGGCGCCGCTGGAGGAGGCTTTGGCACCGACTGCAGGAAAAGGACACAAGTCTAAATCAGCCCACACTAGTTCAGTCAGTACTTTTCTTTGTAAACGCACCTGCAGCGTGTGCTTGTTGTCTTTGGAGTGAATCACAGCGGAGACGGTCGCCACGGAGACGCCAGCCTTCACCTCATTGGGCACCAGAGAGTTCGCCAACTATTACAGAAATAACAGAAAACACACGCATTTTAACTAATGGTAAATGTTAACAGAACTAATGCTAAAAAAAGCTGCATGTGTGACCTCAGGCATGATGTAGACGCGCTCGTATCTCCTCTTGAAGGGCAGGCTGAGCACAGAGCAGCGTCTGTAGGGCATGGGAGGAGGCTTCAGCTCCAGCATCAGGTCCGAGCGGTGGGACTGGGACACAGGGGGCTGGGTGTACTGCTCCGGACACACCACATGGAGGGGCTGCAACAGGGAAGGACACGTGTAAACCACCAGGAACGTGTAGATATAGGTTCTAAACTTAAAGGAAGGTAAATGCAGACAACATGAAAGTCTGACCTGCACTTCTTTGAGCAGTTTGGAGACCTGCAGGAAGTTGAGGCGAGTGTCGATGGGGCAGTAGATGCACTTCATGGACAGAGGCTGGTACGGAGCCAGAGCGTCCAGATAGTTAAAGTCGGGCTCTGTTAATGAAATACAGTGAAATATTGAAACATGAAGTACAGGGTGAGACAATGCAAGTACAATTTAGATATACCAATTTAAAACATAGAAGGATTTTTGATATAATACCTGTGAAGATGATGGTGTTGAGGCTGGACTTGCCCCACAGCTCCATGAAGTGGACGACGTCTCCGAAGCGCAGAGAGGGGTGTCCCGTGAACACCACACACGGCTGCCTGAACTCATTACTGAAGTCGCCGTGGATACTGGGGTAGTGCTTCAGCTTGTTCGTCTGGATCAACTACAAACACACACAACACAGTCACAACACAGCATCTTCAACTTGTTGTACAATGATGGCCAGTACAGTTTTACTCAGAAAGTAAACAAAACACTGGTCAATGCTACTGTACCTCTGCATGAGGAAATGGTGGCTCAGGGAGGTAAACTTTGCTCTGCTTATTGTGACAAAGCCTGGAATAAAAAAAGCAGAATTTCAGGATTGTGACTTCAAAATACTGCGTTAGTCTGTTACATATAGTATTGTTTCTTTCCTTACCACTCTGCAAAGATCTGGGAGAACTCCAGTGAGCTGTTGGCGACCGGAGAGATGAAGTAAAAGGGTGTGGTTCCCAGGTTTGCGTTGTCAATGAACTGGTACAGACACTCGAGCAGGTCGTAGATCACACCAGAGGAATAACAGGGAACCAGCACGTTTCCTCCAGCGCGGATCGTCATGGCTACGCACACAAAATACAGATACAAATGAGAATATTCACTTAAAATAATACATTAAAACAATCAATCGTAGGTTTAGTGTTGTAGGTTTTGCTGTTAGCACAAATCAGCCAATATTTAATCTTGTTTACTGTATACATTACTTTACCCAGGTTGCTGCAGAATTCTCCCAGCATGCCGTCTGGGTTGGCCGTGGGCATCTGTGTGAGTCCCGTCAGAATCAAAACGTCGCTGTTCTTCAGAGAGCTTTGATCCATCGGCTGAAAAATAATGAAAATTATGTAAAATGAAAATTCAAATTGTTCATGTCTGCTGCTTTTTCAAGTATAAACTATGAATAGCATTTTGCTGAATACTTTGTGGCCCGACCTGGGGGTGTGTGGTGAGCAGAGAGGAGCCGGACACATAGGCCACTTTCTCGTGATGAGACTGAATGATCCAGTTGGAGCTGCCCAGAGAGTATCCAGAGCTGAGAGGAGAGACCTGGACCGCACCAAACAACTCCTGAAAACACAGTCAATACAGCAAATAATACAGCAAATATAGCACAACGGAGTGAATATGTAGCCTGTGTCTCTGTCCTTCCTTTAACCAAAAGCAGAAGAGCAGAGGGACGCAACCTCAGTGCCATCTTACCACTTTTTGTGAATAGCCCACAAGTTGAACTTTGCTGAGAGCAGAGTTGACCTCTTGCATTGAGTAAGACTTCTTCCACGTCCACACATCCACAGCATCCTTCAGCGCCCCAGGGAGCTGCCTAAGAGCAGAGACATAAAGTATATCAAGGAACCAAGTCAAATATAAGCATGTCTCTTTTAGATTGAAAAAATATTACCGTTGTATTTCCTTGGTTTTCCAGCAGGTGGAGGACTGCGGTTTTGGAACCCTCTCCATGAAGTTAACCAGCTCCTCCATCAAGAGTCTGTGGGGACAGAACAGAAAGAGGCTATGACGGATAGGACTGGAAAGTGTTTGTAGGAAAATATTTTTAGATGAAGCTCGATAAAAAATAAGGGGGAGATTTAGTATTGTACCGAAAGACTACTTGAGAAAATTATTACAATGTGGTATGAAGCCAGAGAATGAGTTCCTTTGTTACCTGCCGATCTGCAGAGTGGGCTCTGTGGCGTACACTGTCCCAGTAAACCCAGTGTTTTCTGTGATGTAGGGCAGGGCCATCATACAGTGGTAATTGGAGATCAGGATTACATCAATAGTAGACAGATCTAGTAGTTCCCTCTGTGAAAATTATGTTGCAGAGATCAGTCAAATCAAGCTATGCAGTAGCTATTACACAACTTTTAAGGCAATTATATAATACAACTTTTACCTCAGGAAGACAGAATTCAGGTTGTGAGTCTACAAACACCCTTCCCGCACACTCCTTTAATTCCTGAAAGGAAAATATACATGAATTTGCTTTTCAATTGGAACTCATAATATTACACAGTGTGCCTTTAAGGTTGTGTCATTCCCTCATTTTATGCCATCAGATTTTAGTTTGTTTTGACACAAAAGTTTTATAGCTCCACGGCTGCTGAAATGACCAAAACAATAACCAAAAAGAAACGTGCCTTTTCCAAATTTATTGTTCCATCTTTTGACACCCAGCCAGGTAACTTTGACAGCCTTGGACTGTGGAAGAAATTAAAAATAAAATAAGATACATATTTTACAATGTTGTTTAATTTGACATCTTAATCCTTACCTGTGCACAAGAGGAAGGGGCAGGAAATTGAGGACGGAGGTGGTGTCTAAGCCACAATCCATCATGATTGTGGTGGACTTAAATTTGAGGACATTGCAGGGTAATGTCGGATGCCCAGATAAACAATACTGAAATAAATAAACACATTACTGCAAAGCCTTACAATAACAACACGCATGAAGATGGTATGTAAATACAAAAATTGCATGTATGGAATCCTGTATGAATACTTTATCATTACATGTGTATCTGTATTGTATGTACACTATGAATGAAAACATCACGTTGTTAGCATGTTAGCATTGGCAACTAAACACACTCAAATTTAGCTTTAAACCCCATGAAATGACCGTGCTGATGTCAGAAAGCCAAGTTTTTGTTCTACTTCCCAAATTACTCACCAGCTTCATTTTTAAAAATAAACTCAAAGAGGTAAATTAGGTATAACAACAGTAAACTTCAGCTACAGCTGCATCCTTTCGTGTGACTTCGCTGCAGTGGCACTGTTGCATTTGCTCAGTGCTGCCCCCTGTCGGACTGGAGTTCACCGCACTCGCCTTTGAAGCTTTTGACCCCACGTTATAGAGTTTTATTTTGCATTTTACACTTGACTAGGTAACTGCACGCTTACGGAATTAACTTGACGACGTGAGAAAACCACTGGAACTTGAATCGACCGGGAAAATATGTAAATGTTAGCGATCAGAGGTGGTGTTGTCACTTATTTGGCTAACTTATGCTAACATGTGCTAACTGCTATTAGCTTTATCTGTCAAACTCAAGCCACTCCCACCACTTCACCTTCGTACAGTTTCACTATTTGCGTAGTCATGTTGCGAAACAGACGTGGAGAGACAAGACTTCCAAGGAAATCTGTCTAAGAATTGGAACTTGTTTTATTGTCATGATCACCTGGTTCGGAGGCGTGTTAAAACTCGAGATGTAGATGTTTCGGCATGGAACATCTAAACACATTCTGCTGAAGAGGATCTGCGAGTGGTCAAAGACAGGTAAGATTTTACTTTTACTGGCTTTGTTTTGTTTTTAAAGTTAAGTGATTCTGACACGTGGTGTAGTAAACAAATGTCAGGGTTGTAAGGCTTGTCATTCATAAAAGACAAGCTAGATTTTATTGAACAATACCAGGGAAACTTATGATCTCGGTTTAACCTTGAATAGCTAGTCATAGAACCTTGAATACTGACTTGACTTGCCTTGAATTAATATCATTTTCGATGTAATCGACCTTGATCAGGGCAACCTCAGAGTCTTAAATCATTAAAAAAGGTATTAAATTTGATCATGAAAAAATTGACCAAGGACAAAATACATATATTGTTGTCAGAATATGCTTTCAAATTATGTTTTGTTGATTATGCCTTCAGATGAGCTCACTTTTGCTGGTTCCTCCCTCTCCAGTATTTTAGAAATGATGGGCACACATCAGATGTCTGTGGTTTCGGTTTGGTATAAAGGCTTGTCTTGTGCTGTTTTGATAGGACACAGGTTGAGGACACTTGGGTTGCTTGTCATGGGAAACAATCGCAGTAATCACCTGGGGATCCCTCCAGCCAAAGGCCCCCATCCTGTGGGCTGCACCGACTTCATGCTGGACCACACTGTTCATGTGAGTGTTACACAGTGAAGCAGCCTGGTCAGATATGTGTTGTATTTGTTCTTGTCCAGCAAAACAAATCTTTATTTCCATCATAGATTAATCTATTAACAAATGATGTTTGTACAATACATGATCAGTTGTACTATTGTCACACACTTGTCTGCAGGGCAGCTTCTTCCGTCTGTACTATCCCTGTCAGGAGTCGGACAGGGCAGAGAAGCCGGACTGGGTTCCCTGCCCAGAATACTTCAATGGTCTGGCAGACTTCATGAAGATCAACAGGGCATTCAGTGAAAGGATTTTCAACTACCTCTTTGGTAAATCCTTCAGATGTTGAATATGTATGACCTGGTTTTGTGTCAGCAAATATCACACTGACCTAAGTATTTCCAGTCACATTTGGGTTTTGTGTGAGCTGAACTTGCACAATCTTTGAGGATAGTTTCATAACCTGTTTGTTCTGAACTGATCATTAAAATGTGACGTTAGTGACATTCCTTCAGTGTATTTGGGAATTAGGTACATTCATCAGTTTGTTATGTTACTTTTTGTAGTTATATTTATATACCATACAAGCATACATAATATGTTGTATTTCTGTGTTGCAGGGTCCTATAAGATCCCAGCTTACACGGACGCACCGTTTAAAGCCAATGCACCGTGTCCTGTCGTTGTTTTCTCCCACGGCCTCGGAGCATTTAGGTACAAACACTGATACTTTTTACACATTTGTGTTTAGTGCAGGCTCATCATGTGCTTTGTCACTTTCTGTTTAGTGTTACATGGTTGCTTATTTATTGATCGAGCACTCTTGTGACGCACTCTTGTGTCATTTGTGTCCTAGAACTTTGTATTCAGCCATATGTGCAGAACTGGCATCTGAGGGCTTCATCGTGGCGTCCGTGGAACACAGGTAACATTAACATCCCCCTTTTCCCATGCACAGTAGGCCATGTTACAAAAGTGTCGCAACATGAATAAAATTCTTTGGGAACTGTTCATGGGAAGAAAAAAAAACGGGTAAAATAATATCTAATTTGTGGATGACTCAGTTACTCAGTAACTTATCAGTGAATGGAAGGAGGGTTGACTTTGCATGGACTTGCATGGTTGTAGCATGTTGGCCAATTGTGTATAATATGAAGGACAGTTCATTCCCATGAGTCAAAGTAAACATTAGCCGAGCCTTAGCCCTGCACAGACATGCATTTGTCAGCCTCTTGTGCCCGCGCCCGTGTGTTTGTCTGTGCAGTAGGAGGCTAAAGGCTGCACACACAATAGGAGGGACCAGCTCATCACATTTCTTTCGTGTGTACACACAAGAGGGCCATATGGAGATGAGTATAATGGACACAGTCAAGTGGCATTTCATTCAGGTTTAGCAGCGAGCTAACAGCTACCACAGAGCCACAGAAAAGCAGGAGTCGTGTGACCCAGAGAGCTGTGGTCAGAGCAGATGACCGTTCACATGCTCAAAGTGGGAAACCGTCACAGGGCAGCGTGAATCAGGTTAAACCAAAAGTGTGGTCAAAAAAGACTAAACATAGAAGCACTTAGGATCAAAAAAGACTAAATATAGAAGCACTTTGGATCAAAAAGATTAATATGGAAGCACTAAGGATCAAAAGGACTAAATATAGAAGCATTTAGAATCAAAAAAGACTTAACTATGGAAGCACTTAGGATCAAAAAGATTAATATGGAAGCTTGTAGGATCAAAAAGACTAAATATGGAAGCACCAAGGATCAAAAAGACTAAATATAGAAGCATTTAGAATCAAAAAAGACTATGGAAGCACTTAGGATCAAAAAGACTAAATACAGTATAGAAGCATTTAGGATCAAAAAGACTAAATGTGGAAGCACTTAAGAGCACTACTGTTGAGGTGTTTGTGGGTAGGAGTTTATCAGTGTAGTTTATTGTGCTATTTAGAAGGAGAGGCTAAAGGCTGCCTGCAAAGATAAATAAAAGTTGATAACTCTTAAAAGCTCCAACATCCGCTCGCCGGATGAATCAAAACCCTTGGAGGGCCAGGTTTACCCTTGGTCTAATGACTTCAGAGACTGGAGCATCAGCAATGTATACATTTATATGGACTTCAGGAGGAGAATCAATAAAAGCTACTCTGTTTATTGTGTGAAATGCCACTGTAGACTAACTGAATTGTTTCCACAGGGATGAATCGTCCTCTGCTACATATTATTTCCGAGACCTGACGGAGGAGGAGAAGGCCAAGCCGATGGTGCCTAAAAGCTGTGCCTCCGACCCAGATAACCTGGCTAAAATCTGGATGTACTACAGAGCACTGAAGCATGGAGAGAGTGAGTTCCCTCTGAGGAACAAACAGGTACAGAGCACATTGAAATGATAAACTGTTTTAACCACTGTAGTTAACCAAAACAGGAAATATCTACTTCAGGATCTTGTTTACTTTCAGCTAATAATACTAAATACATATTAAAGCACTGTTAAGTCAAATTCCTGACCTCTAGTCCCCTCCCACCCCTCCTGCACTTCCTGATTCTGACCTTTAGTCTATTGCCCTGAAAAGGAATCTCTTCTTTGTGCCTATCTAAGGGTGGAGTTAGAAGGTCAACCTGACTCTTACACCATCTTTTGTTTTGCTATAAATGCTCTTCTGTCTTTTACCTAGAAAAGAACACTCTGTATTGAGCTCCACACATTGTATTTTCCCTGTGTAAACTCACTAATAAAGGAGCACAACATTTCCATTCCAACGGCACCAGCTGAATGTCAAAAGTCAAAAGTAAAGGGCACATTTTTCTATGCAGGAACTGTTCTGGAGAAACCTTCTCTGTTGATGGGGACATGAATGCTCTCTGTTCTTTGCAAACATCTGATTTAATATTACTTGAGTGAGCATTTCTCTAAATCTCACTGTTGCAGGTGAAAATAAGAGCAGACGAGTGCATCCTGGCACTGGACAGACTTATAGAAATCAACTCAGGGCGACCTCTGCAGAACGAGCTGAAGACACAGTTCGACTGGACCACACTCCAGGTACTGCAGTCTTGTTGTTATTCGTGGTATTTTAAAGTCTAACTCTTGGTCTTCTGTTCTCCAGAGCTCCATGGACCTGTGCAGGATAGCAGTGATGGGACATTCTTTTGGGGGAGCTACTGTCATTGAGGCTCTGTGTAAAGAAGTTAAATTCAAGTATGTCATGTTTCCATCATGTCTGTAACAATAGGCATAAGACCTCATAGTTTAAACCGTATTTTCCAAAAGGTGTGGCATTGCGCTGGACGCCTGGATGTTCCCTTTAGACGAGGAGATCTTCCCTCGAGTGAAGCAGCCGATCTTCTTCATCAACTCGGAGCGGTTCCAGTGGGCAGGAAACATCAGCCGCATGAGGAAGCTGGACTCAGCCGTGATCCAGAGGAAGATGATCACCATCAGGTTCCTCTATGACCATCACGTTGTTCTACTTCCTCCTGATGTGGTTTAATGGTGAGTGTTTTTGTTGTTTTTCTCAGGGGAACCGTGCACCAGAGCTTCCCAGACTTCACCTTCCTCACGGGAAACTGGATCGGGAAGTTGATGAAGCTCAAAGGAGAGATCGACCCTGAAATCGCCATAGACCTCTGCAATAAAGCATCTCTGGCCTTTCTACAGAGGCACCTGGGTGAGGAAAATCTTCTTTTTTAACCTTTACATGGATCAGAAGTGTCCAAACTTAAGCCAAATGCAGCCTTCTGCCAATATTGTACTTCACCAGTGACTTGAATTCATATTTTTTGAACTTAGGTCTGGACAAAAACTTCAACCAATGGGATCCTCTGATAAATGGAGAAGACGAGAACCTCATCCAGGGCACAAACGTCACTGTCCTGCAGTCGTCCATCTGACCTGGACACTTCCTGGTCCCTCAGACTCAGGACTGTCCTTCCACCTCCAGCATTTGGACATTTGTCTGCAGAATCACATGAATCTCTACCTCAGCAGAAGGAAATGCGTCACTCTTTGTGCTCTGGGGCCTGTGTGTTGTACAAGAGCCTCTTTTTACTGTGGAAATGTGATAATGACAAAAGAAAAAAGGAGATTTAGATTTTAAATTCAGTTCTTGTGTATATACTTGTAAATTTGAACCAATCGTAATGCTGTGCCGAGACGAGATGCACAATGCCTGCAGTGTGATTATCAGTTTGAAAGATCTGGATCTTCATCTGGACAGACACGAGAATGTACCTTCTACAATGCAATAGTCTATTTTGGATAACTTACAATGTTTTAACTGCATGTGATTTTTAATCCTTCTCTTCAATCATTCATTCATGTGCACAATCTACAGCTTTCTACTTTTATACATCTATTGTCCTCCCCATTTTTACAAACAGGAAATAAATTTGGTTTGTAGAAACATGTTTTAAATCTTTTTTTTCCCTTCAGCTGCTACTTGAGTTTTTAGATTCACTTCCAGAAACGAGATAAAGTAACTCCTAAAGACATTTGTGAATATTTATTTCGCAAACAAAGCGTTACAATTTGAGTTGTTTTTTTTACACACAAGAACTCTAGCTTTTGGATTTACGGAACTCTTCAAACTAAATATCAAGCAAAACAACTTAAGATTAATCAAACTTCCATTCTTTCCATAAATCTCAATCAGAGCAAACTTAACAGAACTTATTCAAAACCTTTAAAGTCCGTAAAAAGGAACAACTCTCTGGACTAAGCGATATGAAACAGAAGGACTACTTAACAATAGCTGGACTTTGAGATGTTACTCTTCAGACTGATTGTCCAGCACAGAACCGTCCGCGACGATGAGCGAGAGGTGGGTGACTTTGCTCAGATGCATCTCTGGTAGAGAAAAATGGCACAAAGATGCAGGGAAATAAGTAAAAAACAGAACCAAATCATGGGCATCACTTGAGATGAGAGCTGCTGATACAACCTCCTGGAGATACTGACCCAAACTGTCTTCCAAAAAGGACTCCTCGGTCAGTGTGCAGTCACTGGAATCCTACAAAATAAAACCATGAGTGCTGCTTCACAAACACACAGAACTTTAATCTTCTCTCAGTCTCTCACCTCAGTCAGAAGGTCCTCCAGAGACTCACTGCTCTCACCTTCAGCAGCTGCTTCCTCACCTGCAAGTCAAGACTCAAGTCAGGGCTTTACTCTGTGGAGGAGAATCTTTGCTTTGTTTTGACATGACATACCTGGAGAGACAACCTCCTCCAAACTCCTCATGTGCTCTGCCAGCTCCGACTGAGAAAAGAAATATTTTTACTTTTTACCTCCGGTGTCTTGATGTTACCATAAGTAAAAGTATTTTGCCTATAGTTGTCATGATGGACTTTAGTGTTCCAGATGTATCTTCATAGTGGTTTGGCATAAACAAGCAAATATATGTAATAATGAGATCTGAAGAGGAACATTTTTACCATCTGAGGGAAATGTGAGAAGAATGAAAAAGAGCAGGACTCTGTCTCAGCTCCTGTCTCCACATCATCCAGCACTGGACACAAAAA
>JAADKR020000012.1:3089819-3103413 GCA_011763505.2 Lythrypnus dalli
CCCTCCCCTCCCCCCTCTTTCTCCCCTCTCTCCCCCCTCTCTCCCCTCTCTCTCTCACCTCTTTCTCTCCCCTCTCTCCTCCTTCTCTCACCCCTCTCTCTCTCCTCTCTCTCTCCCCTCTCTCCTCTCTCCTCTCTCCCCCCTCTCTCTCGGGGAGGGTCGGATCCCCAGCTTCTGTGATCCGCTGATTCCATTCACAAACACAGAGGCAGTGGCTTTGTGCCGGGAAAAGCCTGGAATGTCGGAGGCTAAAGTGTTCGCCTTTTTTTAATTATTTGTGGGAAAACGGTTTGCTTTGATGCAGAGTCCAAATGCTTCTGAAATGTCGCGCTGAAAGACTAATGGCTACAGATTCAGCAGTTTGTCCCGTTTATGGATGTAATGGGGCAGTAAGTGGTGCACAAGTTGGCGACTCGACAGACAAGAGCCACTTCACTGAAAGAGGACGTGTTCATGTAAAGTTAGGAGAAAATTGCTGAGTATAAATGCGTGCTTTCTACCTATAAACCAGGTAGACTTTCTTGCATTCAGAGCATACTTTAAATTGACAGGGTTGACATTTTCTGTACAAGCAGGATTTATGTTTTTAGACATATTCCTACAGAAATTGCTCTCATATGTCACTTTTGGTCACTGTTATTTACTATACAAACACATATTTACTATATTCTGTGGCCTTGAAATCTGCACAATATCGTGTGCAATATTGCTATACAGATATTATTAATACTATACATATCTACCTCGATATGTTCCATTCAATTTAATCATGAGCAAGTTTTCAGCAAATCATGGCAAAACAATGCACAAAAGACAAAATCAGGTCCAAAATGAGGCGTAAGAGACTAAATCAGGACCAAAACAAGGCAAAAAAGATAAAATTTTGAGAAAAATAAGGCACAAAAGACCAAATCAGGACCAAAACAAGGCACAATAGACTACATTAGGACCAAAACAAGGCTAAAATGGAATTAAATAAGGAAAATTAGAACTAAAATTGAGCTTTTGCACATTTAAACGCTCTAAAAGTTGTAAGCAGAGTTGGCACGTTCAGCATCACTAAGTGTAATGGAGTAGGACATTTTTCACCTCATTGTGGGTCTTTTATGTCTTCTGTGGAGAACTTTTACAGTGTGCTCTCTCACTTTATCCCTCTGGTAAATCAGGGGTTAAATCTGGAGTCTTTCTCATCCATGTTTAGTTCCATGTGTAGTGTGGACGTGAGCTCTGACGTCGCATCTGCTGCGGTTTTGGCTGCAGCCTCGAGTCTGATCAACGGAGCTCATTGTTGGGGCGTTCTCTGCTTTTTCCACTTCAGCTCAGTGTCTCCCAGTTGTCAGCCTTTTTAGTTTCTTTTTTTTTTTAATATACAAGAAGACACACGGCTCATCACGGCTCTATCCAGGAGTCATTCATCTTCATTTAGCTGCAGTCTGCCCGGGAAATCTGCTGTCGACAACTGCTGCTCCAAAATATTGGCTCTCAGATGTGGTTTTGTAAATTATGATTCAAATGAGCTTTTTAGTGAAGATTTGTAGTATTTTCCATGTTCTGTTTATCATCAAAGAAGACATTAGGCTACTTTTTTGCCTGTTGGCTTTACTCTGATGGCCACTTTACCACAGGGGGAGAGACACTCAGCAAATTATCAGAGCAGAAGAGTGTTTGCATACAGTTTAGCCTTTCCTGAAGTGAAATAAGAAAACAAAAGAGTAACAAATATGTTCTTCAAACCCTTCAAAGCCTTGGTTTTTTCCCAGTATCCAAAAAAGTACTATTACTGCTACTACTGTTTGATTGACACACAATACAAATACTTCTTACACATAGGGCAGTCTTAACACAACATTTACAGAATACACTCTCTATTACATTTGGATCTGATGTTGCCTTTTGTGATTGTCTCCCTTTTTGTCAAACGTCAATAATCCTATTTCTTTTTGTTGCATGTTATAACAGACTTGTATGTATATTGTCTGTTCTGTCACTGGAAACACTTATTTTCTGGATTGTATATGGTATATTGTCTTTTTCATGGGTCGTCTGAGTAATGTTCCCTCTTGCATCCTGGCTTTTCGTGTTATGCACAAGAAAAAGAGAGTCTTTCTTGCACTCTCTTCTCCTTTTTGTCTCTTTTAACCGTTGGACGAACCAGTTCTCGACTTTGATGTGCTAAAATCTCTTTATCGGCCGTGTGTTGACTTCCGTGTCTCCGTAGCATGACCCTCTTGAATTAAACATGCCTTGACTTTCACTCAAGAGTCCTTTGACGATCTTGACAGCCTGTCTCTCGTCCTGCCCTCCATGTTAACACTGTCTCAAAGGGGGCTCTAACACCTATAGAAGTCACTGATTTCCAAAAGTTCTTGAATCTCGCCGCCTCCAGCTCTCGGCTGCGTGGCCCCGGACTGCGACCTGGTCCTGGAGGAGTCCCAGGGCGCCATCCGGTCCCCGTGCTACCCCCAAAAGTACCCGAACCGCCAGGCCTGCCGCTGGACGGTGCAGGCGCCGCCGGGACACATCGTCCAGCTGACGTTTGTGGACTTCGAGCTGGAGGAGGCGCCCGGCTGCATCTACGACTCGGCGGTGGTGAGCACGGGCTCCAGCGACGTCCGGTTCTGCGGCATCACAGCCCACGGCCTCAGCCAGAACTCCAGCGGGAACGTCATGGTCCTGTCCTTTAGCTCGGACTTCAGCGTCCAGAAGAGGGGCTTTTATGTGGAGTACAGACATGGTAGGTCCTGGCCAGGGGGGGCGCTGTTGAGAGCAAGGTGGTGGCGGTTTGCAAAGGGAGATTTTATATCCAATCTGCAAAATATTGGGGTCTTATTATGTTGGAAATGGTCTAAATGTGCGCTCCGGGGTCCAAATGCAGCCCTCAAATCAGTTTTTGGTGGCTTTTATTTGAATTGGCACACATTGCCAGAGATTGTACTTTTTACTACAAGTTTCATTATTGTACACGTATATGATCTCAAAAACAAGCATTTTATACTTTTGTTGATCGATCACCAAACAAAAAGGAACAACAAAAACCTTAAAACATCCTTAAAACCTCATGTTCACATTTTTTTCACTGTTGCATAGACCTAAATGTACAAAAAAACATGGGGATTTTTCAATTGTAGTTATACTTGTATAGAAATGCATTGTTATTATAAATGCATTGAACATTATACGAGTTCATAATATTATTCACATTCTCGACCTGGACTTACTGCCTCTTTAATGCATGATAACTGAGAATTGATATGTCAAGGAATGTGCCAAAACTTGCCCACTATTCTCTTCTATTGTGTTTTGAAATCTCTCAAAAAGTATTTTAGCTCAATCCGATTCAAAAGACAGATTGTGCTCCTGTTGCGCTGTTATATTTTCATTGCAAGGTTCAAAGACTCTGAGATCAATGCTCTACTGATTTTCGAGAGAGTCCATTGCTTTTTTTTTTTCTTCTTAAAGGCGAGTGTTTTTATAAGCACATGTTTCGAGTGTTTTTTGTGATAAATCCATCTATACATGACCCCAAAATCAATGTCACAGCCGGATCCCTCAAAACTCAATACTCTGGCTTAAATGGGTATCGACTGTGCACAGTGTGGGTTTTTTGGTTTGCTTTGTGGTTTGAAAACAATTTGACCACAGTATTGATTATGACCTAGGAATTGTTGATGATCATATTTGGAGAAAATGACAACTGACTTAATACTGGCTTTGTTTCCCTCTTGAATACTGTATGTGTTTTGAAAGAATGGTAAAATTGCATAGAATTTTAACATCCATAGCCAGTGCCTGTATTAAATTGGGGAAAGGTTTCTAACTCTTTATTTTGTGCTGTAGTTGCTGTGGACCTCAGGAACCAGAAGATCCTTGTGGCCAATGGGAACAGTCGTGTGACTCGTCTCTCGTCCTCCGTCTCCATCCCGTCCCTGAGCCACCTCACTGTGTGCTTCGAGGCTGAGCGCTCCTCCCTCAAACCGGTACAGCTCCTCCATTCACAACATCATCCTCCTTTTGTGGCTGATTCAGGTTCTATATCGGCTTAAAATGTGCACCGTATGCTATACTTGCCAAATACTGGTCTTATTCACTGCATTCAGGAAGTTTCAATGGGGGAAATCTTGTGTTCAGGTCTGACTTGAGCTGACACTGGCTTTAATTTGTATGTAACATTTACACCAAACTTGGCATCATCTCTCAGATACTGGCTCCTGAATCCAGCATTTTTGGGTTAAATAACAGTATTATTTATAACAGGGGCTTTTTTAGGATCCTTCATGTAAAAGCACAGACAGACATGAACTACTACTATAAATGGGACAATGTGACCCTGTATACAATGCCCATTTAATTTACATTCTCTATCAAAACCACTCTGTAAATATATTTGGCCTTTTAAAGTTCATCATAATCAACTAGGGATGATATTGAAATGTTGCCTTTTTGACTTTTGTTTATCTTCCCATTCCTATAGTCAATAAGACAATCAGAGTGACAACAAAAAATAAATCACTTGTTTCATGTTGTCCACAAACTTTTTCTTTTGAGCTTTTTGACAACTTTTTTTGTTTATTCCCATTTTATTTTATCTTACAATAACAAAAATCCCAGCTCACAGGAAGTGCTATCCCAAAGAGAAAATGCTGACTCAATAACAGTGGGAGCACGGCTGAATAAGCTGAATAAATGATAAGTGATATAGATAAAAGTGCATTTGCGATAATAATACATCCCGTTGTGGCTCCACAGAAAGAGTATTTCTTCACGTACTCCGACAGCAGTAATAACGTGGCCCTGAGTCTCGGCTCGAGCTCCTCTCAGATGAAGCTGGTGGTGGACGGTCAGGAGTGTTCCCTGGACTCTGTGGTCACTCAGGCCAACTTCACGTCCGCCATGACGGCCGTGTGTGTGCTCTGGACCTCGGCCAGCGGGAAAGTGGCGCTCTACTACAACAAGCAGTACCTCAGCACGACCTGCAGTGCTCTGAGCGGGAGGTCGGTGTCGCCGGGCGGACTCTTCAGGCTCGGAGGTGAGAAAAGAGAAAAAGAACAAGTGGAAAACCTTGGAGTATAAACAAAATCATATTACAAATGTGTGTGACAGTGGCTGAGCTTGTAGAGCAGGTGTATGCTGTCATTGTCACTGTGTCCTTGGGCAAGACACTTCACCCACTTGGACTGCATACATTAGTGTTTGAAAGAGTGAGGGATTCCTTGATGTGAAGTGCTTCGAGTGTGTTCTGTAGGTGGAAAATAATAATAAATTGAGGCTGTTTGCCATTTTACAGTAGCATTACTTATCAGGAAATGGAACATATGGTGAAAACAGTATTTGGCGAGTTATATAATCTAAATATATGTACACATTATATATATATATATGTGGGAGAGTGTAGCTCAGAGTCTTCGAGAGGGCCATAGTTTGTGATTGCAGGTGGAAGCTAAGGGAGGGAGAGCAGGGAAGGGAAGGGAGAGAGTTCAGTTTCTTGACACCACATTCTTCTTCCACAAAGGAGCATGTATGCATTGTCTAAAATGTGATTAACTCATTTTCACTCATATAAAAACTGATCATGCACAACCTCAGCTTTTTGTGGTTTTTTATAACATTTTTAGGCAATTCTGAGTCTCTTTGAGGTTTGTACTCATTTTAAACACCCCAAACTACCAGGGATCATCCTCATTTCACCACGTGTGTCCATCAATTCAGTCTATCCCTTTACATACTTATATAGAAGTCACTTTCTATTGCACGGTTGTTATTGACTGCATAACCAGAGACTGACCTCCTCGTCCTCCTCGTCCAGGCCAGCACAGTTTCGACGGCTTCATCTACAACCTGCGCCTGTGGGACTACTCCATGTCCCAGCAGCAGCTCAGCTCCCTGACCTGTGACACTGTGGGCAACGTCATCGACTGGGACTACTCCTACTGGGACATCCCGTCCACTGTGGCCCAGAGCGACGCCTCCCTCAGCTGCAGTGAGTACCAGTCGGGGGGTAAATGCTCGGGATATTATACAGAGGGGTAAATAGTCATAATAGTCACACTCTTGAAATAACAGCTACTTATGGGACTTATCATACGAGATTTTGAACAAGATCTGCCAAAATAACATTCAGAATAACCTAAAAAAAAGAATATATTCATGGCTATTTTACAATTTTACAGAGACGCCTCACTGTCTACTGCAGCCCCATTTATTATTAAACAAATGCAAGTCTATATGAGCTAACACGTTCCAATTCTAAATCCCAGATCCTTTTCAACACACTCATTCAAGTTTGAAAACATACATGTTCTTTACTTTTCTGGCTGAACTTCCGTGACCCGAATATAATATTATATAGTATTGAAAGTGTTTGGGGCACATGGGATCCTGGCACAGGCCTGTTCTGAGCCACAGGAGGTTCTCCGAGCGGTTCTGACTGAACGCAGGCCAACACTGAGGGCTTTGTGAGAGACTTGTGCAGAATCAGGGCTTTTTCTTCCACTGTGGGGCATTGAAGTGCACAGGTATGAAGAGTTTTTTTTTTTTAGGTTCTTCTTTCTCCAGCGTAAGTGCATCTCTGGGTGTTAAAGCTCAGATAGAAGTGATGCACAGGCCAGATTTTTTGATGAAACCCAGATCCACCTGCCCTTTGTTTTTGCTTTGGCTGAGAATATTGTGATGGCTTCTTGGATTAGCTCTGATTTAAACATGTCTTTAACCATTAATCCATTACAGATATGGAAATAACAATGCATTCTTATGGAAAAGCCCCTCATCTGCTTGATAAATGTCTTTTGTCCACTAACGTATGCCTCTTTTTTGCAGTCTGCTTCCCAAATTGCATTCATTTAACCACTGCTGCGCCAACTAGTGGTGAGTGCTGCTAACAACATCCTGCTTTGTGTCTGTGCATGTGACATTAACTGCATATACGTGTTTTTACTATTTTATTGTGTGGAAAGTGTGTGATGTTGCAAATATGCCACTTTGTTAGGGAAATGTTCAACAAAGCAATTTTCCTAGCTTCCAGTTTATAGTTATATTTCTTGAAACCATTTGTATCAATTTCATAAACTATTTTCTTAGCATTCTTTTTAGCATTTTTGTGAAAGTGACCCTAAAAAGTGACCCTTCAAATTGTCAAATGTGCCTCCAGACCTCAACATGAAAAGTATTGCCTGGATATATGTTGGATTTATGGTGAATTCGGCAAAACTTTTATTCAGAAAACTTTCCATTTCTGCTTTACTTTCCATTTGAAGGTTTGTTGCTGCAGCTCAAGTGCAAATTGGGACTTGTTTTTCAGATTTTTAAACATTTCTCTCATGTCCTTTCATTATCCTTCAAATATCTCCTAAATATTCTGATGAACAGTCTGTGAAATGTGAGGTTTCTTTGACAGAAATGAGAGCATGGGTCACTGAGCTGATCAGTCCAGCATTTTCTCTTCAATTATGCCTTTCTTGTTCCATTATTATATTATTTCTATCACTGAATATCTTCTTTTAATCTTTGTAGAATTTACAAAGAAAAAAATGTCTGGTCTGAATCCAGTTTTACAAAAAAACCACTGATAATTATGTGAAAAACACACTTAATTTCCTTCAGGAATAATAAAGTATATTTATATATCTCTGGATCTTGGCTGTGACAGTGGCATTAATGTCATTAAATCCTGTCACAGCTGCATTGATCCTGGATTAGCTCTGAACACAGAAAAGGTGAAGATAATTGATCCTGATGGGAGTTGATGTGAGCGTGATTACTGCAGAATTACACACATAGAAACATCTCATATGTGACGACTCTGGAGATTCAATTTAAAACTAATTGAAATTTATCAGTCTTTTTTCATTAGGGAATATTGTTTAATAACCACTTTGACAGTAGAAGTGTCTGTGATATTATTTAAGCTGTCTCTTGTTAATTGTCATGAGAGAGATAGAAATGGATTACTCTGTTATTGCATTTTCATTAGTGTTTGGACTCACTCTGAGCTTATCTGCACAATCTGGTCTTTATGGTATTGTTGATATTTTTAGCATGCTGTTGGCTAAAAATAGAGGCTTCTATCTTGTGTTTACTTTTGCTAATATCCACTTTTGCCAGCAGAGGGCGCTTTGAAGCCACACAAGAATATTGTAGCGTTCAGTCTAAGGTCAATGGCGTTTCAATGCATTTTTCTCAGTTGTAAATCGGAAGTTTCCCAGTTCCCAGTCACCCTGAACGCACCATTAGCCAATCGTATCACTTTTACTTGTTGTTTGCAGCGCAACAAAAATTTGGCGAGGAAGAACGTGGCTTATTATTTTTACTATTTCTAAAGCACAGTCTAAGGCTACATCGAAAGAGAGCTTCACTTCTGCTGCACCTTAGATAATTGTCGTTTTAGGTGTAAATTCTCCATTAAAATCGCACTCTCTCAGATCAAGCGTCTTTTCAATACTGAGATATATACAGTTTAATTTTTTTTTTTAACGCCATGCTCCCAAAGCTGCTCACTGTTGTCTCATTGAACCGTGTCCCCGCATGCACTGACACTTTATGTGCAAATCCCGCTCTAAAACATCTTATAAACGTCCATTGAAGTGGCCTGGACGGGTAAGACAAGGCGTCGCGGACATCTCTGGTCACTCTGGTTTACTCTGCTTCAAAACGACCACACACTGACCACACAGTGACCACCGCCTTGAAACTCCATTTTACAAGCTTTTCCACTGGCCCCCTCTTAAGTGGACGTTTTATAGATTGCGTGGACTCATTGTTATTTCTTTCTCTGGAGACCTTCACTGTCTTTCAATACTGTGTGTGATGAAAGAGCAAATACTGTATCCATTAAAGGAGAATGTCTCATTGTGAGGACAGAGATTCAGGGCTGTCTCTGAGTTCAGTGCCACACAATGAAGGAAAGAGAGCATACTTTATCAGGCAAGGTTATATTATTGTCTTGGACGGGCTTTTATTGTGAAAAACAGCACAGTCTTTTATTTTGCTATAGGTTGCCTTGTGCTTTAATGATTCAAATCCATCAAATCCATAAAAAAGTGTATATTTAATGTGAAAAACTCTTTATAACTTGCATCCCTTGTACTGCAGAGTTGGAAATATATTTATGTTTTTGTGTATGTTGGCGTCGAGCCCTGAGGGTGACAGCGTGTTATTTACCATTCTTTAAATATCTCAAGCCTTCAATATTTAATTTGATCCCATTTTAATCAGAAATGCTGGACATGTTTTGACCGCTCGTGTCAGGTTCTGGAGGCAGGAGCTGCTGCTGTGGTATATAGGGATTATTCAGGAAAATAAATATTATGGGACATTCAAATGAGAGGTTATATTGAGGTATATGTTGTGATTTAAAACATCGCCGTGGCAGAGGGATTTCTAGATTTTCAAGGACATTATGTTTGTCCTTCCCAATTGTGAACTTTATTATAATAACTTTATATATTGAACAATTGGAAAATAAATACATACATTTTTAGTTAATGCAGTGAAAATTTCATCTAGCTACATGTAGAAGAGGTTTAACCCATGCCCAATATTTTTTTTAGACTTAGAACTATATTTCCAGCTTCTCACAATAAAATGTTAGTTTTTGAGGTTTTATTTGTGCAGAATTATGTAACTTGCTTTGAAAAGTACAATTTCTGGTGATGTGCGCCAATTCAATAAGAAGCCTTTCAGCTTAGTATACTACATCTCTCAGAATTTGGTACAGTAGTAATAGTAGTAGTAATAGTAGTAGTGAAGAATAGCAGTAAATATTTGCTTTGAAACTGCGTAGTTTTACGAGGCTGCAGTGCCTCCTGCAGAGCAGAGCCTTTTCATGTCCTCCTCTGTCTGTAATGAGGGTCAGACCTGGAGCCGCTGTGTTTGTGTACAACATACACAGGACACACACGACACACACTACACACACTAAAGCAAGTTACACAACTCCAACATTTAGCTTATGAAGAAAGAGCCCAGTAAAACATGTGACATAACATGGAGGCAGAAGGACTGTACTTTGAATACAAGTCAACAAAGTAGTTTCAACATTAGCTCAGTTTCCATTGTTTCCATAAGCAATGAGCAGTTTCAAACCAGGAAGGAGGGACAACTCCTAATACTCCTATTAATCCAATGGAAAAATATAACTAAAAAATGGAGGCTGATTTTCAGTATTGTCACATATGAAAGAGAGCGACATACAAAGCAGATTGAAGGTCATCTTTAATGTATTCATGTCACATTGTATTTTTCATGGGAAATACTGCAAGGAAAAGCGTTCAGTTCCATAAAGATAAATAATACACATATTATTCAAGCAACAGGCTGTGCCTCAGTAATTTAATCTAATTTGTTTACAGCTTTGCCCTCTTTTCATTTTGAAGTATATTAAAAAACATGGGACTAATGCACTGTTGCATGACCTTTTGCTATATGTTTTTCCTGACTCATTTGAAGTGGCAAGAGATAAAAAGTCAAGGATTTATATTGTATATATTTATGTATTTATTTTGAATTCAGAGACTGCATTTCTGAGATGACTCTTGTGTTTATCATTAGTTCAGTGACTCAACGTCCTTGGGAGCTACAACAACAAATTATAACATTACCTAAATGGCTTGAAATTAAAATGCAATGTTTTCCTCAGCTCACATTGAGAAAGAGCACATTTGCGACACATTATTTGGATTTCTTACCAAACCCACTCATTTTCGTATAAACACTATGGAAAATATCCCACTGAGAGCCAATTGTAGCAGCTTCCTGGAAATAACAAACATGTTTTTGTCGGTAATGAGCCACTGCCAGGTCACCTTTCATTAGATCAATTATACAATAGTCGGCAAAGGTGAAGCAGTGGAAATCTATACTGAGGAAAAGTTTTAAAGCTTCTGCAAAATAGGCTGAAAATGAAAAACTGTGCAGCTTATCAATAAATGCATTTTTGGAGAGCTAAGTTAATTAAAAGAGGAATACTGATGCTCAGATTGGGCTGTGAGCTTGCAGAAAATGTAATAAAAGCACAAGAAATCCGTAATTTAATAGTTTTAATTACAGAGCAGTAGAAGCTGGGTGATATATTGATATTGTAACTAAATATTACATTCAGACTGTCAGGAGTAAACCGTTTTCACAGCTCAAGGCGCCAGCATCCTGTGAATCTTAAAACACCTTAAAAAAAAAAACCTTTAGGAAAAATGCAACCACAGCTTCAGTAGAGCGTCCTGTTTATGGCCCTATATATTTTCCTATTGGGACAAAATGTAGATGTTGGCAGTGAGTGTTCTTGTTGACTTCCGTGAAGAGTAAGTAAATAAAGCAGGATTTATACCTGTAAAAATCCATCTCCTGGTGCTTTCTCTGCTTTAAAACCTTTACTGGAGCCGAGCCCCATTAGCCCTCCGACCTTTTGTCCACGGCTTTTTTACGGTCTCCAGTCTCCGCTGCCAGGGACTTCTTGGATCATATTTGGAGTTTTTTTTTTTTTTTTTGGAGGTTCGTGATTACAACCTGGTGGACTTAAGGGAGAAGTCGGTCCAGCTGCTCAGGTTCTGGAGTATCGGCCGCTCTCGGGTTTCTGCAGGAGTGTGTGAGAGGGGGCGGGGCCAGGGGGCGGGGCCAGAGCCGGGGAGATGAGAACGTGAGTGTGCACAATCCTGAGCCACATTTGAACCGTGATTAGTGAATTCCTCGGCTCCGGGCGGCATTTGGGGAAGCACACGGCTCCAGGAGGGTTTCAGGAGGAGGGTTAGGAGGGAAGGGGAGGGATAAGAAGGAAAGGTGAACGGGTTTGGACATTCGGGGATATTAAAGGAGAAGGAGAAGGAGAGGAGAATGCTCTTGTTAAAAGCCCTATACCTGTTTTTTTATTGCGAACAATGAAATCATTTAAATGGTGGTGGCTGGTTGTGTCAAAATTCATTATCAACTTTTCGAACCCATTTCTATCATCCCAGTTCTTCACAGGGAGGGCTTTAATAGCATGTTTCACGATTTGCAGGGTCACTTTTCAGGGTCACTGTCACAGAAACAGGATCTTGGATTTTAACTAGTATAAAATAGCAGCAGCAGTATAGTGGCAGTAAAATACTGTATGTATTTTGTTTCCATTTATTCCATTCTTCTTGCTTGACAGTAATGTTGAATTGTGTTGGTGTATGTGCAGTCATTTTTTCTATTTCCATCATGTAATGGTCAGACTCATGCTTGAGTTTCAGAGTGACATAAATGGATAAAAATGAATCAACAAAAGTTCCAGATAAAGTGCCAGGTTCAGACTTGTTATTAACTCTGATAATGTTTTTGTTTTGGAAGGTGAGTCTCCACCGAGCATCACGTCTCCGTCCTCCAGCTGTGGCTCCTCAGGACCAGGATGTCCAGGTAGGAGATAACATATATACAGTTTTATATACAGAGTCATCCAAACAGGATCCAAACACCTTTTTACTCTTGAGATTGTGTTGTTTTGTGCCGAGGATTTTCCGGCTTTTGCTGATGTTCCTCAGTGTCAGTGTCTATAACCTTATAGATTGACTTCTAGTAATTTCATCAAAATTCTCATACAGTCCAGCAGAGGTCATGCACTGAGACCCTGTCCTCAGATAAACTCTGTCCCGGAGGAAACAGACTTCTATGAAGACATGAGGGTCATCTGTTATTATTGCACACCCCAGAGATACACAAACACCACAAGGGTCAAAACTAAACTGGATAAGCAAAAGCTGCATAATACATTTTGTTCCAAGGCAATTTCTCCATTGGTTTTGAAGCTTGTGTCAAATGGAGAGCACATATTTTCTCACTAACTCACCTTTCATACAGTATCATACTTTACACAGTGCTGTAGTGTATTTTATTGTTGAAATCTGTCTTTTGTGGCTCTGAGTGTGTTCAGAACGTGAGCTGCTGCAGGTTTAATGTCAGTTCTCACTGTCTCGCTCCGAGGGGACTTTTATTGTGAAAGGTCACTGCTGTTTGGACGATGCCCTTGAGACCGACACTGGAGACAGAAATAAACGTGAACTGTTCCAGCAGCAGAAGTCAAAGGTCAATGGGCCAAGAGAGAATGGAAGTCCTAAACAATGTTTCAGGAAGTTGTGGAACTAAAGGTCATTTGTGCTTACTGGGTTAATTAAAGTTCATTATGCTTAAGATTTTAGTAAACATTTTGCCCATAGTTTTCCTGCTTTCATGTGTTTTTGTGATGTTTAAAATTGAGATGTTGTGCAGAATGCAATTCAGTAAAGCCTACAGTATTTATCAATCCAAAGGTAAAGGTAAGTTCACTTGTTTTCTGCTATTTTTGCGGAGTTTTTTCATGGTTTTGAAAATACCTCACATTTTTTCTTTCATTTTATTAAACAAAGTGTCAATGTAAAATACAGCTTACAGTATATCAATAAATGTCCATAAAACAGTGTTCAAAATGCTTTAATATTGACTTTGTGAGCCTTTTGTTGCTGTTCCCATCATGCATTGCTTACCCAGTCTCCCTGTATCCTGTCTGTCTCTGCTCGTCCCAGTCTCCTCCTCCATCACATCCACTGCCTCCACTAACTCCGCCCCTGATACTAACGCCGCCGGCAACCACGGTAAGCCCCGCCCACAGCCT
>JAADKR020000012.1:6455767-6465819 GCA_011763505.2 Lythrypnus dalli
CAGCAGAGGTGTTATCTCTGGACTTTAGGACTTTCCATAGCTCAGTTTTACTTTTGGAGAATTATATTTTAGTCTAAAAAGAGACATTTAACAGGTACATCCAGTTTTACATGGTATTTATAGATCAATGTGCCTCTGAACATTTAAACAAGCAGGTAGTTATACAACAAAGAAGATAACAATGGTGGTCATAATAAAATCAAATATTATAACAGCAAAATAAACCACAGTGGCAGTAGCTCTCATTGCATCGAGCATGTGCACACAGCACAGAGCAGGAGATATGAAGTGCAGTGAACAAACTCCGAAGACACATCATGGAAAATACATATTTAACAAGGTTGAAAACAAAGGCAGGGAAAGACGAGGAAATATGACGTGTATATAGTGCTTGGCCTCACTGTGACTACGGTGAGAGATGAGAACAGACCAATATATTTACAGTGTTTAAACCTGTTGGCAGTGAATCGCATGAAGCCAAATAAATTAAGACGTCACTTAAAGACATTGCACCCTATCACGCTAATAAGCCGTTTGGAAAAATATGACGGAAAGGGTGCGCAAAATGTTTTCTTCTTTCTAGGGGGGCCTGAACAGAAAATAATTGAGAAACACTGCTTTAGACTGTGAAAGACATAAGTGTGTTTTAGGTGACGTCCTCATATTGCTTTAGACTGTGAAAGACATAAGTGTGTTTTACGTGACGTCCTCATATTGCTTTAGACTGTGAAAGACATAAGTGTGTTTTAGGTGACGTCCTCAGATTGTTTTATATTGTGAAAGACATATGTGTTTTATGTGACTTCCTCAGATTGTTTTAGACTGTGAAAGACATAAGTGTGTTTTAGGTGACGTCCTCAGATTGTTTTAGACTGTGAAAGACATAAGTGTGTTTTAGGTAACATCCTCAGATTGTTTTACACTGTGAAAGAGATAAGTGTGTTTCAGACCAGATGAAAGACCACATGGTTTGAAACAACTGCTTACCTTTGTAATACATTGTTCTCATTATTTTAGGTGGCTGAACGCTCTCTATATAGTGTGGCATAAAAACCATACAGATGTGATCATTCATCTGTTAACTTGTTCTAATGTAGAGTGTAGAACATTCCTTAATATTGTATTGCAGATTGTTTTAGGTGTTTTACTTTAACTTTGACCATAATGCTTCAGTAGCAACCCTAGGTGCTGGAGAAATGGTTGCTTGCAGAAGGCCCTCTATGACAAAACAGCCTCAAGACTATAGTCACTGCGAGTTTTGTCAAGGACTGTATGCAAGAGGTTGCCTTTGGAGACATGTAAGAAATTGCCCTTAGAATTTCCTCTTGCAACACTGCATCATTGCATTAGAAGGGTGTCACTGAAGTGTTTCTAAATTATGTTTTAGCAAACCCTAAAGTGTAACGCAATAATAAAATGAAAACCAAAAAAAAATAAAATATATGTGTTAAAAAATATAACTGTTGTGGGTGTTTTTTTTTCAACATTTGATTTTCTGTTGTAAACCTCGGGAGAGGGGCAGAAATATACAAAGAGATCGTTTCAGTTCAGCAGTCTGTTACATATTCTTCCTGTTCATCTTTCATTATTTGTTGACCTACTGTATTTGCCATTCAATACAAACAAAAGAAAGGCATCAAGTGTCCATGTTTTATTCAAATAAATTTTTACAACAAAATGTATACATTTAGACTTATAAAGTAGACCGACCACATGTTAGTTTCTTTTGAATTGTCTGCACAGCACGGTCTCTACTGTTGTACACATAAATATATGGATGTGTAAAACATCTAACACACAGTTGAAAATACAGACCCTATCCTTACCTAGTCTTTGGAAGTTACGTAAACTGTGTTTAGTCATGGTTTCATATTTCACCCAAACATGAAATATTTGTGTGTAATTTTGAGGTACTTGTATGTCACATAAACCGGACAAGGTCCTGACAAGTGACATTAAAATCAGGTTTGACCAAAATAATGTCCTAGATCCAATTTCAACAGATGATTCCTATTCCTGGGAGTATGGGTGAAAAACCATGTGACTCCGAGGCCTGTAAGACCTTTCTAAAGGCATGATCCCATTTTTCACGTTACAGTCAGAGGTCCTGAGTTGTCATGAAAACACGTAGGTGTGTGTGTGTGTGTGTGTGTGTGTGTGTGTGTGTGTGTGTGTGTGTGTGTGTGTGTGTGTGTGTGTGTGTGTGTGACTGCGTGCACTACAGCTTGAACCTGGTGTGTGTGCGCGCGTGTGTGTGTGCTCAGGGTCACAGGCAGAAAGAGAAGGAAATTGAGCTGAAGTAAATGTAGTTTTGGGGGATTTTTGTGTGTTTTCTCCTGCACACAACATAAATACAGAATGGGAAGTAAAGTGGTTGGAATGAGAAGTCGAGTGGTTGGAATGGGAAGTCAAGTGGTTGGAATGGGAAGTCGAGTGGTTGGAATGGGAAGTCAAGTGGTTGTTGGAAGGGAAGTTGAGTGGTTGGAATGGGAAGTTGGGTGGTTGGAATTTGGAAATGGAGAAAAAAAAAAAAAATATATATTATTTTGGAAATGGAAAATAATATATATATATATATAACTACACTGGTCAGCAGCCTCCTGTATAGTCTCCCCAGGCAGCCCCCGCCTTTGGACAGGCGCCATAGCCCTACCCGGACCAACAACAACAAGGCCAATACTACCAGGACAAGGATGATATCCTGGCATAGGAGTGCCTGAGAGACCAGGAGCTGTGCACGGTAGAGCCAATGCTCCAGGTAGGACTGAATGGACAATTTGTCTCCATGCTCGTGGACACAGACGCGACACATTCCTCTGTGAATGTCCGTCTCTCACCTTCTTTGTTGTCAGGAGAGACTCTCTCCTTGATGGTCTTCTCTGGGACTCCACAGTCTCTACCAATTACTAAAACCTTTAAAAACAGTTATCACAGACCAACACCTCAAACATTCATTTGTTTCCTCACCACAAATCCCGGTTAATTTGCTGGGTCGATATTTACTCATGAAAACCGGAGCTTCTATTTTATGCTCCGCAGATGGTCTGTGTGTGACGTTTCCTGATGGCCAGACTTTCCATTGCACTGATGGAGGGAATGGTGGCATTTATCTTGTGAGGGACTCACACACACCTATCTAAGCTGACATCTATTGGGCTCATCTACTTCACACTGACTTAGCGTCCAGCATCTATTATCTTTATACATCCTGAAACCCTGGACTGACACGCTGGCTCCCTACAAGGCCCCTGCTGACCATCGACACTGCACCCTGTATTATGATTGAACTTCTGAAGTCTATCATGAACATTTTGACGCTGATTTAGCGGAACATGAATGGCAAATTGACTCTACATGCATTTGCATAGGCCCTGAATGAGTGGCTGCTCGTTGCAAGTTGTCAGGAGAACAACTTCAGTGGTATCGAGGAACTCCTGAAACTGCTCCACATATCTCTTTGGCCATTTTGCATGAAGACAGATAACTATGACCGAAAGACCATCTAACACCACAGACTGGACGGAGACACACTTACCTAGCGTGTTGTACTCACCTTCTCAGAAAACGTACAAAATACCATGTCATACCACCGACTTGACTTTACTTGAACATTCACAGATCCTGCGTTATCATGGTCATGAACACACTGACCATGAGGACGCGGAGTCCAGGCTCTCATCGCTCCAATCAGAAGTTTGGGCTTCGAACTCTAATGATGTAGGTTTATGTATTATTGTGCTTTTTATTGAGTTTAACATTGTCAATTCTTATCCTGTGTACATTTCACAATATCCTACGAAGCCACAGGCCCTGATTGGAGTGGATGAAGCATGGAGAGGACTGTCGGACGCTGGCATTTTGGAACCCTCAGACTCACCCTGGAACACGACCATTGTTGCTGTTCCTAAAAAGACCTAGATAAATTCAGACCTGTGCAAGACCTGTGCATAACCTGCGCGCCGTGAATGCACTTGTCTTGGACAGGTGCCCAAAAGTTCCTGATCCCTACAGGATGTTACTAGCTATTACATCTAAATGGAAATTGTCCACAGCTATTAATTTAGCCAATACCTTTTCCTGTCTCCCACTGGCAAAGCATCTCCGCCCTATATTTGCTTTTTTTAGCCAGTTTCTAAGGAAAGCTTTATCCATCTTTTTTAAATTACGCCTCGCTAAAGTGATGAAAACTACAGGTCTTAACTGGCTCGAGGCGCGCCGTCTTGCTCTTTTAGCCACTCGTCAGACTGTCTGTAGAGCAACAGGTTACACCCCACGACCCCCCTGTGACCCCCTGTCGTTATAAACCCTGGGGATCAGTTACATGTCCTGCATCTAGTCTTTCTGCTCAGGCCCATGTGGATGCTGTCCCGGCCTCTGGGGAGCCCGCTGCTGTTCCGGGGAAGGTCTAACTGAGGGTCCTACGCAGAAAGTGGTCTGAGCCCCTGTGGGATGGTCCATTCACGTTGAAGGCACGCACGTCAGTCTGTCCGGCTGTTGGAGAAGGGAGATTGTTGGTACCATCTCTCGCAGACTGCCCCTGTCAAGGACAAGGCTGAGAAGCCCTGTCCTCCACCGGACTATCTTCCCCTGCCAAACACCGATGCATGGATCCTGCCTTTATTCACCATCCCACCTTGCCTTGAACTCTACTCATTCCACGGCCAGAGATCTGTTCAAAGACTCTGTTTCAACTCATGATCCCACTCTTGACCCCCTGAACTTTATTGACTCGGTAGTTATACTACCAAGACCCGTACTTGGACTCTGTTGGCATCTTTATTTTCTGATTACTCTTTCTCTGCCCATGCCTTAAGAGGATGATGTCGTCAATGATGGACCGTATGTTCAGCCGAAGTCAGTATGTTTTGCTTTCCATGCATGACGCGGCTGCACCTCGGTGTGGGGAGCTCGACGATGTCACTCTGGCTACTTCTGCATAGACCTTGTGCTCTACTTTTAACATGGTGAACTCTCTTTGAGAGTTCATGAGGGGGAATGCTGTCAATATTAATTTTATTAATTGCATTATTTAGGTGTGTGCATTTTATCAATTACATTTGTGTCAATATACATTTTATTTACATTTTATTTGTGTGCCACAGTAAATACTTACTGTGCTACATTTATTATTCATAGTTCACAATATCACTTCATATATTTGTGTATATGTTACATCTATTACTTATAATAGTTTACAATGCCATTTCATATGTGTGCAGTTGTCTTGTTTCTGTTTAAATACATTATCCCAGGGTGGTTTAGGAGTGCACGCACACTGCAACATTGTGATTCTTTGCACCTGTTTCTTCTTCCTGCTGTCGTTAGTCAGGGGACGTCATGGAATTATCCAAGTCGACGCCGAATGGGCTACGTGAGGAGGACGGACTGACCACCTACATTTTATATATTCATGACTGTGTTTTTTATAATCAAATCAAAGGTGTTGTCTCCAAGACTTGCAGGGATAGGTCGTGACTCTTTAGACTGTAAACTCAGGCAATAAATCACTGCTGTGTTTTTTATCCATCGACTTCTGGTCTTCATTCAGCCCCATAAAAGAACCCGACAACATCATCCAATCAGTCTATGACATCCTCCCAAGTCCGGCCAACCTTCACACCTGCGGCCTGGCAGATACTCCGGGGTACAAGTTGTGCCAGAAGAGGGGCACCTTGGAGCACATTCTGAGCTGCTGCTCAAAGGCCATTAGGTGAGGGTCAGCATCGCTGGCACCAGGACCAAGTTTTAAAATCCTTGGTGGATACCATCTGCACAGCGATGCAGAACAGCAAGACCCACGTTGCCTGTGTCAACCAGCCTGACTTGCTGCTCCAAGCAGACCTCAGCAACTCAAGTTCCCAGCTAACATTGCTACCACTTCACTCCGCCCAGATATGGTGTTAACATCGGCGTCCACGATGCAAGTGGTCCTGCTGGAACTTATTGTCCCATGGGAGAACCAGATCAATGAGGCCAATGAGCGCAAGAGGGCCAAGCCAAATACTCTGAGCTCATCACAGAGTGCCGGAGCAATGGCTGGAAGGCCCGCTGTGAACCTGTCGAAATCGGGTGCTGAGGTTTCGCAGGTCATTCCCTCCAGAGAATGTTCAAACTCCTTGGTTCTAGAGGACAGCAGTTGAGGAGAGCCACCAAGGTTGTGGATCCTAAAGGGGGATCCATGGTGCGCTACTTGGACACAAGCCGGGGAGCGATCGCCCCTAGCTGGGTCGCCCGGGCGAGGGTGTCTGATGATTAAAGACCCGAAACACCCAGTGAACCCAGGTTAATCACTGATGATGTGTCGAAGTATTACCGTAAGGTGTATTATAGTTCTTTTGCAATGGGGTGACTGCACTTTTCCTTACTCGGTTATTTATACTACTCTTTGGTTTATTGCCAGAATAAGCTCAAACTACATCTAGAGACAAGAGCCTCCAATATCCATCAGTTTCTTCCAATATCTTTTGCTTTTGGTGAGATCCTCCAACAATAATTAGGCCCGAGCCAAGACATAGTCTTGGCTCGGGCCTAATTCCTTCCTGAGGTTCTTGTTATTATTAGGCCCACACAAAGACTATGTCTTTGTCGAAGACTATGTCTTTGTGAGGGTCTATTGTTCTTCCCTGGGTACTTGTTATTATTAGGCCCAAGCAAAGACGTAGTCTTTGTGAGGGACTATTGTTCTTCCCTGGTTTCTTATTATTATTAGGCCCGAGCCAAGACTAGTCTGGTATTAACCAGACTAGTCAATTCTCATCTTGAACCCAGTACATACTTTTTTATGTCTATGATAACTACCTGCATTGTTTATCCTGTTTCTTGCCTGGATTGTGTTGCCTTGAATTTTCCTCCTCTCTTCTGGCTGGCTCTCCTCTTCCACATTTGCCTCCTCTCTACTGGCTGGCTCTGGTTCTCTTCCTTGACTCATTTCTGTGTTACCCTGTCACATGCAGTGGCATACAGTAAAAATGGTTACAAGCTGAACATTGTTGGTCTTTTATTACTGAATGACTTAAACATAAAGTGAGCAGCACATAGAAAGTGACCTACAACAGAAGCAGCAAAAATGTACAGAACCTACCATCACAATACATTCTAAATAATTCATTTGCACTGACAGACACACATCACTGGACACTGCGCAAGTAATCACCACTACACACATGTTCACCCATGATATTGCTAAGCCTTTGTGCTTTTGGAAATTTACCTCAATATTTAAAGGTGAAAAACGAATGCCTAAGTTTTACATTGTCATAGAAACATCCAAGCTGCCAAAACATTTTTTTTTTTCATCCATGTTTCAAGTTCAGTAGTGCTTCATAAACCTCCTGATAGTGTTTGCTGTGGCGGAACATATACATCTTACTTACAAAATCAGATACATACAGTCAAAAAGCTGCCATTCAGATGCCATCAATCATTCATGGACCTCTCAAAATCACTGCTATGGTCGTGAGTTGAAACTAAAATCTACATGGAGTTTAGAGGACACTGGCAGTGTAAGAGTTGATATGTAGACATTTTGTTACCATACTCTGTAATATTAAGGAAAATAAATAGCACATAATCAAACAAATAAATAATGAATATATCTTTGGAAACAAAAAAGCAATCCATTGAACAAACCATTTGCACATTTTAAAGGCATAATTTTGTATGTGTACATTTCTTGTAAGCTGCTCAAGTGCTCCTTAGAAGGCTGAGTTTTGCACATTTTAGTTTTAAAAATATTTAGAATGACTAGACACTGAAATACTTTTCAGTAGTGTTAAAACATGTATGAACTACAACAAATCCGAATAATTGTCGAACGCTAGACTTTACACTGGGTCGACAAATTTATATTTAAAAAAATCCTATATATTCAAGACATTACGAAAAGCAAGATGTTTATCTAAACTGTTTCTGAGGAGCAAATGCAGCAAGCAGCAATAATCTTTATGTAGTGTCTATAATTGTACCTTGGAGGTAAGTTTAAAAGTAGAATCATTAAGATAATGCTTCGGTTTCACTGACATCTTTAGAACTTAATGTTATTTTTTACAAACTCAACTACTTTGAATATATCACACTACAACATTATACAGTAGACTACTTATCATAAATAGATTCATAAATATACACTCATCACACTCAGAAGTGTTTAAAAATGTACATTCCACCGAGAGATGGTGATGTGAGACAAGGATCAACACAAAACAGAAACTTGTTTTCCTTGATCTGAAGGGCGTTTTCACTGCAGCGTTACAGCACACAACAGCAGAATACTGTGAACTTTAAGGTTCAACTATCCCACTTCACCTGACTCACTGACTGATGCAACTCAAACATAGTTGAAAATATGTGATGAAAATATGAAGCTGTTGATGCTTCACTTTTCTTTGCAGGATGTAATCCACCTCAAGGCTTTAATGTTGTGTTTGTATAATTTGGAATGCATTTATGTTTATGAGCAGAATCCCTATTAGCACAGTCAAGCCGCTGCTTTTATTCTCAGGCTCTGACAGGTGTTGTACTCCTTTTATGGTATCATAAACTTAACTCTGTACTGTATCTCTTCAGTGGAAACACTTCTTAACACAGACATTGAAAAACATACAAGAGAAGCTGGTCCAAATTGTTTGCCCACATCTATAGTACAGAACAACACAGAGGATACTTTAGAGCTGTATGTGGAAATCATCTCTGTTGTGTGTTCCCAGGAGCTGCTCCTTGTCCTGGGTGTAAAATGGTGGGCATTAGAAATAGGCATTTCTCTCAGAGCATTCCATCCAGGTTTTTCTCTGCACTATCCTTGTCCTTGGGGCTGCTGGCATCTGCAGGGCTGTATTTGTTATGGTAATCTCTCAGGATGATGACGACGTCATGGTGACCAAAGTGCACTGCCTCGTCCATGGGAGTGTTCCCCCACCTGCACGTTATAAACCAGCTATTATATAAACCCTGTGGCCTGCAGGCAAAGATTTGGTGTGTTTCATTTAAACATGGAGGGCAGGACCTACCTGTCTTTGGGCACAGGGTTGACCTTACAGGCCTCCAGCAGGAAGCGTACCACCTCAGCATGGCCTAAAACAAACAAGAGTAAACCACAGAGATTAGGTATCTAATTTAGACTAATATGTTGATTTTGATTGATGTTTTGCAAGGAAAAAACTGTTTCTTTGCTTATAAAAGTGTGGAAAAAAAGGGTAATTTTCTGTCACTTGTACCTTCAGCGGCGGCCACATGGAGCGCTGTTCGGGAGTCATAGTCCCTCTGCTCCATGTCCATGGAGGACAGTGCAAACCTGTACCACCAAGACACAGAAGAGGCCGAACATGTGGGGCAAACACAGAATGCACATACCACAGCATGCACTTGACACATATGCCAAATTGTAGCAGTGGCATTTGATAAATGCTGGACCATACCTTCTAAGAGCAGACACGTCTCCAGTGTAGGCAGCAAACAGCAGGTTTATGACAGACTTCACCTAATACATGACCAAAGGGGACAAGTCTTTAATAAAAAAAAAAACTCCCACACTGTAATAACATAGTGTGGTAAACGGATACTCACCCTCTGGTCTCCTCCCTCTCGACGGGGATCCAGTTTCTTTGCAAAGTGCCTCAGATTGTCGTAGTTATGGAAGTTGCAAAGAGAAACCAGGTCCTGAAAAATGCAAACACATTCTAACTGCTCCATACACCCATGTATCAAATCTGTTTGACAATTTTCGATTAAAGTTCTGATGTCTTTACCGTGCAGAACTGGATGCCCCTCACGCTGTTGCCCAGTTTGTCCAGAGGAGGAGACCAGCACATGATGCCCATGACATTGGGTACCACCAGCAGGATACCCCCTGCTACACCGGACTTAGCCGGCAGACCCACCTGTTAGAGCAGCACCTGATGAGTCCCGCTTATCAGCAAGGCAGAGACAAAGAGACAGACAGAGAGACAGAGAGACAGACAGAGAGACAGACAGAGAGACAGAGAGACAGACAGAGAGAGAGAGAGAGAGAGAGAGAGAGAGAGAGAGAGAGAGAGAGAGAGAGAGAGAGAGAGAGA
>JAADKR020000012.1:6521959-6534592 GCA_011763505.2 Lythrypnus dalli
TGGTCATTCAGTCTCTGGCTGAGTGCTCGGTCGTTCACAGCTCGTGGGGCCTTGGGTTTGTAGTCCGCAAGGGCACGCAGGCCACGCCATACAGATGCAGAGTCTCGAGCGCTAAGCTGGTGTTGGAGTCTGTTTGCATATGCAGATTTGGCCTTCTTCATCTCCCTGCTAAACCTGTATTTAGACTCTTTGTAGCAGCTCTTGTCTCCGCTTCTGCGCACTGTCTCCTTCTCTCGCCGAATATGGCTGAGGCTACTAAGAAACCGTTTTGCTGCTATTGCAAACAGTTGCACAGCTGTAAAGCAAAATAGTGTAGCACTTTGATACCTAGTTGGACATGCTTAAATTATATTATTTTTAGTTATAATAATGCCAGTAGTATTATGTATTAATGGATTTTGATTGTGTTTCTGACAGTGTCTATTTTTTGGTCCTGTTTCTGTACAGGCCAAGTTTTTTGCATTATGATGGCGAGCTAAGGAACGGGATTCTAGCCTGAAGAAGATCCAACTCACCTGTTTGAAGGCTCCTACCCAGACCACCCCTTGCATCTGGTCTGCTGCTCTGTCAGGGCCGGTAGGAGGCTCTTGCAGCTGACCCTCGAACTGTTTGTACTTGCACTTGATTCTACGGTCCGCTCCCGTTACCCACAATCATCACTTTCACTAGCGTATGGACAATCAATCGTTTTGGCGGGCCATATGAACTGTTGCTAACCCGTGGGTTTCTTTTTGTGCAAGTGACTGAACATTCTGAGCACTAAAGGACTTAGTTGTTCAAGACAAGTGTTCCATAAGAACACATTGAACATTAACTTTGAACGGGACCCTTGCTCTCAGTAACAGGGGTCAAACCTTATTCGTTTTCCTTGTATAGAAGTCCTTAAATGTGTATATAGAGTTGGTTTGGTTTTTCCCTGCTATATAATTACTGAATGGCCATTCATACTTGTTTAAATGTTGTTTGTCGTTGTTATACTTAACAATATATGGTACCATCAAAAAGCATTCAGTCTCCTGTCCATTCCCTCCTTGAGCCAAACCATATCTTCTGGTGAGTAGCAAATATATTATCATTTATTTGCATTACTGTGTCATACAAATTCCTAGAGACAGGGTATGGCCATTTACATTTCACAGTTTATGATCCAAGCACAGATCACTTCAGTGAGTGATGTGAAACAAACAGGTGCTACTTCTAGATTTGGCTTGAGTAGGATCTACTTCGACTAAACACTTGTTTTCACAGAGACTCAATAGGCTTTAATGTTATTTTTTTAGCCTATTTCAGGGTTCAAGCTAAATTTAGTCATACTGCAGAGGCAGCCGACCTGTCTCTGCTTCTGTTTCTCATGCAGCAACTTGCAAAGTACCACGTCGTCCGCTGCATGGTGATGGTGGGATGGCGCGCCCTGCTAAAATAATGGCAGGGCAAACTGTATAAGTTGTATTGACAGAGAAGCTCTGGTGTTACCTCTTCGCTCTTAGCTAGCTCCAGGATCTTCTGCTCCTCTTTCAGGTTCCTAGCAATAATCATGGCCATGTGCACTGGGTCTTCTTGGAAGCGGTCCTACACACATCATCTTAGGATTAACATAATAAGTAATTGGAACAGACAGCACCAACCCAGTACACACAACAAACCTCACAGCTGAACCTTCCAGCTGTGCGGTGAGTGTGCTAACCACGCTAGCACTGTGCTGCCATGATGGGCTCTGAATGGAATGTTCTAGTATGTGCCTGTGTGGTACCTGCACATTCCTCTTGATCTTACGGATGTTGTGCTGCAGGAGAAAGTTGTTCTCCAGGGCAAAGCGGCTGTGCTGGTTGTCCAGTTGGGACAGCAGCTCGTGGAAACGCACTGTGGCCAACGACTCATTATACACCACTGCCTCCCTGTAGAACACATCACATAAAAAAGTGACCTCATCATTACAGGGGCTGCCATTAACTTGTAAAGTTTTGCAGTGTGGCATTAAGTTATTTTTTCACAAGACAATTACAGACATGTATGTAGTTTGAGTGCTGTGATCTCACCAGTCGATGCTCTCGATCCACTTGCTGAGGTACTGCCTGATGTCCATAGGGAATGAGTCATCGTACAGCTGGTCCACTTGCTCTAGGAACTTACAGTCCAGCATCTGCAGCTGGTACCACTGCGCCATCTACAGGATAAAACGGAAAGATACTTCAATCTGTGGTAGTGTTGAGGAATTTACCACAATGAATGAATGGTTGCTATTAGGACTGCTATGATTTAGATATTAAAATGTTCTTTGCAGAGAACTAAATATTCTGTCTACATAAATATGTTATATTTGTATGTCATGAAATGTGATTCTTGTACATCAATAACAAATCCTTCATCGTTAACACTCAATAAATACCTTGCACCATTTCTAACATACCTTGATGTCAAACTGTCAACCTGTTTAAAATACAACCAGGTAGACATGAAGAGCACAGCTTTGATCATTGTGTAAAGTCTCATGAATGACACTTGGGCTGCATCTCAATTCTCCCCTGTAGCCCTCCCCCTTAACCTTCCGCCTCCGTTCTGTGCTTTCACGAGACATCAAGTGCTGTCCCAATACTAATTGTCATCGAGGCGGAGGTAGAGGCGAAGGGCTACAATCTCTGTTTGTTGCTCTCTGCGTGAAGCCAAATCAGACCCACACTTTGCGCACAGGGCTAGGCGGAGATCAGCGCTTTCCACAGAAAATAAAAATATGCCGTCAAAGCCTTCGCACAAACAGAAGTGGCTTTTTATCGCTAATAACATGTTTATACAGTTATAACTTCCCAAAAAACATGCCAATGGCAACACCGCTAATATGTGGGATGCGCGCTGCGTATGTTGTGGTTTTGAACATGATCATAACTTTTCTCTGTTGCTGAGGCGCACCTTTAGCGCTCACAAACATGAGCTACAATTATGATATATTTTTAATCATATATTTTATATATTCATTTCATAGTGTAATATTATCCTTTTGTAAATCTCTTAAAAAACTGGAATGTACAGTGTCTTAAATCTAATGGATCAATTGTTTCTGTATTTTGATGGAAGACCCTCTTGTTTATTTATTTACTATTTTAATTACTATTAAATTTATTTTTGTATTGTGAGTGATTATTCTGCTGCTTGGACCATTCAATGTTTGCTGTCAATTGTAATGCCATTTTGATTGTTTGCTATTGATATTTTTCAATTAAAAAAAAAAAAACTTTGAAAGCTCTGAAAACTACATTAAGGTATTTTTATACCTCAGAGTGTATAAATTAATGACAAGGAAACGCATGTTATTCTACATTATAAAATATCTTTATTTTTTTTATTTTTTTTACTAATGAAACAATACATACATGAAAACTACGATAAGACACTTTTATATCTCACACTGGAGAAAATCAGGACAAAGGATAATCTCATTAGTATCTCTGATCATAAACCTGTAGGTTATAGCCTCCTTTCTTTTGTTTTGTTAACTCTGGAACATGTGTTTGTAAACAGAGCCTCACACTCCATTCATGTTATTTTCCCCCACACACACATCAAAGCAAAGGGGTCTCAATTCAAAGGGCTAGAGATACCCCTTCCCGGGGAAGGCGGAGCGCTAAGGGGAAGGGGGACAACAAAGAATTGAGACTCAGCGGCTGCTCTAGAAACTACATGCCACTGCTGAGGTCATGAGGTGATGCTCCTTAATGTGTTTAGGTCAGATACCCTCACCTTCTGGATATTTCAGCGCTCATATTTTGTTGTGCATTAGTTGCATTATGCTCGCAATAGCTTACAACTAAAGGGCTGTGAGCAAGACCCTCAAGGGTCCCCACGTCTTGTATTGGATTGTTTCTACATAATTGTAATTAAAGATCAAATAAATAATAATAATAATATATTTTAGAAGCATGAATAAAGAATATAGACAGGTCACAATATAACATGTTGATACAAAGGCTTCAGAAAAATATATTAATGATTTTCTGTATTCTGTATTGGATACTGTATGTCCAAACCCAGATTAGACAAATGTAACCCTGTAGTACAATCAGCAGGTAGTTCCCACTATATTTATTTACAGACACGAAATAGTGAGGAAATGACCTTCACCTGCTGCTCTAGAACATTTTAGTCAACTAAGCAAAGTCCTGGAGCTCATGCTGCTTGTTATGTTGACTCATAATCCACAGGTCTAAAGTCGCCTACACGCACTGCACTGTATATTGTATTAGCGGAACAGTACCTTACCTTTACAGATTAAACCTGTAGGACACCGACAGAACGCTGTAGATAATAAGGTGTATGATTTGTAATTTGTTGCGAAAAGCTCCTCCGCTGTGCAGCGTCTATCCTACTGTACTCCGGTTAGTAATCACACGGAAATCATCGAAGCCAATCACAGTGCACGCTCCATGACTTTGATCCGCCTCCTAAAAAGAAGAACCAATAAAACTCGTCCAAAAGCGGCTGTTCCCTTCGTTAGCAGGAACTCCAACAATAAATCATGAACGCGCGGTTATTTACATTTTATTGCCACCAATGAGGAAAAAAACATAACATTTACTTGTAAATACTAATACTTGTATTTATCTGAATAAAGTTAAGTGTGAACTAAAAGTATATTTTATAAACAGCAGCGTCGTGGCGTTCTTCTTTGGGGAGGACAGGCTAATGTTCGGAACAGCCAAGAGTCACGTGCTTTCCGAGAAAAAGAAAGTAAGTAAAATACAGTTAAGCTCAAGACGAAACTTATCTTTCATATTATCTCATATTAATTAATTACTATGTAGTATGTTATGTAAAATGTAATAAATATTAAAACATATATTGAACATGACCAATTTTGCCAACTAGTTTTCATTTTCTGACCTTTGTGAAAGTGTACAGAAAATAGTAAAATGATAATAATAAAATTGTATTATTATTTGACAGAAACACATTGAGAAACGATACCAATGCTACTCAAATCATGGTAGTGTGGTAAAAATAGTGAGCATTTTTGTTTTTCTTGCTTCATACAGTACCTCACTCTAAAAAAAATATGGAATTAAAATTACATTAAAATGAATGGAAAATCTTGGAATTAATTGAAAATGTTATGGTAAAAAACGTAAAGCAATGTTGTTTTACGAGAGCAAACCAGATTGAGTTGAATTAATTTGAATATTTAAAACCAACACCATTAATTGAATTAATCAATTAATTCCAACTTTCAGTTCAGCTCAACCCTGTCAAATGGCTGTTTTTTCGTTTTTTTGTAAAGTGATTGATAAATCGATTAGTACAGCGAAACAAACAACAAAGAGACTAAGAACAGTTTTGTTGATTTCCAAGTTGGTGTTATTTTAAAGCTTTTCAGTCAACATGCAGTGGTGCAGCTATAGAGCAGACTGTCAGAAGTGTGGCAGCCATTCAGCAACAGCTTCCACGAGAACCAATATCTCACACATAAACAGAGACATGGAGAGCTGTCTTGCCTGTGGGCACAGGAGCAGTGCATTCTGGTGGTTATAAGGGTCGATGCACCAATTCAAAGGCATTAGTGGATAAATGTCTCCACATAAAGTGCCACTGAGATGACTGAGAAGTCAGTTCATTCTAAATACATTCTTGACTTAAAAAAAGTCTTTTATAAGTACTCAAATTAAAATTGGAACAGAACCCAAATGTCAGGACATCAGTGTTTAGGGTCAGAAGCCCCATGTGCAGCACAACAACATGAAGCCATCTGCTCACAGTGTCAGCCTCGCACTGGAGTTTACTTTTTACATTCAAAAACTATAAAACTGATACTCTTCTTACAATACACTCTTCACTATCACTTTTCTGCCTGGGTGAATAGGAGCTAATATCAGCTCAAACTGTCTGATTGTTATAAATGCGATCCAATTTTAATTTTATAATCAACATTAGATGTTTACATTGTATTACAAGAGTAAACCAACAAAAAATGGAAATTTAAAAGATGCTTCCTTTGTTTTTAGTAAAATCTGCAAATTGAAACTCTGCAATGTGCCATTAGAGCATCTTCATTTACCTGCAAATACATAAGAGCATTCAAGGTCACACCACAAAGTAAGAGTTTGCAAGCACATTCAGGAGAGTGTTCAGAGTGTCCTTTTGTCCAGAGGACAGTGTCATGTCCGTGTTACTGGGTTCATGTTTGTCTCTGATGGAACAGTCCCCTGCAGCGGATGAGGGCTCACTTTAGGACACGCTTTTAAAAGCAGCTAATACAGTTGACTCCACTCCATCAACACAGCTCATCTTCCAGATCCGAAAATCTGGTATTCTTGTCTGCATTCTTGGTCAACTCTAGGTCACGCATGGTAAGATGCATTGCTCACAAATTAAACTATACTCAACAATACAAAAGCATGTTTTCCTTCTTTGTGGCTTGTAAAATCCTTAAAATGACAGCTATCCAGTGATCATCGTCAGTCACACGCAGATTTGTGACACTTGGTGTAAAGTTTTGGCTGTTGGCCTCATAGTCTCGCCTACCTCACTAATTCTTATTCTATACCAAGAATGCAGTTTGGTACCTCTTTACTTGAAGCTATAAATCATTATTATCTTGATGGGTGGATGATTGACAGATGACGTAAGCAGATTATTATTAGCCACATTCACACATAAGCCCGATCAATGTAAGAATAAAGGTAGGATTTTCTTTTAAAAAATCTTGTCATTATCCTTACAGTTCTGCTAAGGACGTATATGTATGTGAATGTGGCTCATGCAATAGACACTTATAGACAGTGACTTGAGCCTCAGAAAATCCTATTTGTTTTTTAAAGAAAGAATCTGCTCAGACTTTTGTTGTGCTGTATATATATTTCGCTCACTCTCAACCCTTCATTTCAGGATTCGAGCGGATTGTCACAATCCTCTTGGCAAAAGAGTGTGCAAGTGTGGACCTTCTCTTCTCTCAGTAGAACTAACAAAACATACACTAAAACAACACTAAACACATACTACTATAATAAAGGTAAGAATTTTCCCAAAACAGATGTTTGACTGAGAAGTGGGAGGACCTATTCCATGTATAGCATCATGTAAAGTGTGTTCAGGAGCAGCCACAGTGGTCCACCACCATGGAGGGAATCTTTCCATAGATGATCTGCTCCTTGCGGTTAAAGTAGAGCATGTTGATTGGGGACATCTTGGTGGGGGTACAGCATGGCCCAGCAGTGCCCCGGGGGTTAGCCTTGATGACCAGATGGGCGTGGGGGTACTGCTGGGCGTGCATAAACTCACACTCCCCGGAGCAGTAGTTGGCTCGGTAACGCTTCGGTGCGATGATCCAGTCCCAGCCAAACTCCTCGAAGTCCACAGTGAGGGGGTAGCGGCAACAGCGTGTCTCAGACGACTTCTCGTCGCAGTTCAGACCTGCGTCACGCCGCGAACGCATGGGGTTGTCCAGGATCTTCACCTCAATGAAGGGTTGCTGAGGAGAGGATATGAAAAAAAACAACAACATGAGGACAACATGTACACTCTGACCTACACTCTCCCCTCAGTAGCTGTGCAATCAATCAAATTTTAATTATGTTTTGTCGCTGTATATTCCTCTCTTTTGCGGCTGTTCACATTGTTAGCTGTGCTTTAATGCAAAGCTAAGTAGCTGTAGCCTGGAGTTGTCCCACCTTCCTGGTTTGAAACTGCTGAATGTGCAGGGAAACCATGGAAACCAAGGTAATGCAGAAACTGCTAATTGAATCATAGCTATATCTCTGGCCAATCTCAGTTATCGGCATGGGAATTTTTAATCAACAATCTTCAGCAAATTTCTTTTTCCACATCATTCCGCACTCTTTGAAGGTTCAGTGTCATCACGTGCAAATTAAGTCCCAGATTTGCAAATACATTTTTGTTTTCCCCGTGTTGGAACAGAAATAATTGAATGAATTGAAACTCATTGTATGTTTGTCTCACCAGGCCCTCCTCCCCAGGCTCGGCGGACTTCACTGCCAGGTCTTCTCCCTGTGAATCGAAGGCATTGATTTCTATGCCATAGTTGTTCTCGGGTTGCCGCAGCCAAGCCTGCAGCAGGGACTTGATGTCCACGCTCTGCCAGGACCCCGCCCCGGTGTCGATGTCCAGTTTAAGGGAGCGCACTCTCACCCTGGTGCTGTTACCCGCTCTGCTGGGTTTAAGGCGGGAGATCTGCAGGAAGACACTGCTGACCACGTGGGCCGGGCGCAGGTGCACCCATAGCTGGGCACTCAGGATGTTCTTGGGCTGAATCTTAGGGCTCAGGCTGAACAGGCAGCAGGTCGACAGCTGCTCCTGGATCAGCTGGTCCGCTGGAGGCACAGGTAAGGATTACAGTCATCAGAGGTTGGGGAGGGCTTATGCAAAAAAAAAAATCACATCACATAGATTTTTTATCACAATTCATGGTTTAAAAGTAAATTAAGCCATCTGCATTTTTCTGAAAGTTCACTCTTAAATCACTGTCACGGACATCTGTGTTTGAGTAAAGCTGCTGAATCGCAATAGTACAGATGTCACTGGGGTAAGGTTATAATTTGTTTTTTATTGTCATATCATCCAGCCCTCATCAGGGGTATAATTTAGTGTGTGTTTTGCACCCATTTTTTAAATTATTTTTTAATAAATCTGCACTTTAGTAGCTCCCACAGATCTCAAAATTGTACTTATGAATATTTTGAAGAGTTTTTCAGAAGGATTTTTTAATATTTAACTCCAAGCCTGATTTATTGAGTTTTAAATTTCAACAAGCAAGGCAATATTTTACAGTTTTTTCAACTAATTTATAGCTTATTTTAAAACTAAACAAGATATTGAAATACCCTTCTGAAATATTGCTTGAACAAATATATCTACAAAAAAACCCATACATTACAATTTTGGTTGTAATCATTTTGTCGCCTAAAACGTGTCAGTAAACTACAGCAAAAGTTTCAAATTGATATCGCTACACTAAAACATATACCCTATTCACCTGTAGTGTCTCGTCTGAAAGCTAATCTTCATGCCCATAGATCAGAAGGACTTTGGCAGAACATCCCATTGTTGTGTCACTCTAGACCCCACATGTAGATCACTGTCACTGGTTTTGGAAAAAACTTCACTCATCATTAATTCACAGTAACTCGCTCTTTCTGTAATCCACAAACTAAAGATTAGAACACATATAGAAGCACATGAGTGTGGTGCGTTTACGCTTGGTTGCCATGGTGATGATGGTCTCAGTGCTGGCCCGCTCCTCCTCCTCCACGCGGGGGTTGTACTGGTCCAAGAGCTGTGTGAGCGGCGGGGCCTTGGGCAGCAGGGTGCGGATCATGTCCCTGCTGATGTTGGGGGCCCGCTCCAGGCGCAGGATGCTGAGAATCTGGGACTTGATGTTCTGCAGGCGCATGAGTTTGCTGTGTTCGCGGAAGTCACAGGGCGAGCACTGGTCAGCAGGGTCCAGGGGCGACAGCGTGGTCACGGGGGACTGGGATGTCCCGTTCGAACCGGAGCAGTACCCCCAGACAAGCAGCGTCAGCAGGCACATGGGCAGCGGGCAGTGCATCCTGGACTGAGGGGTGCACAGCTCTGTCCTCTCAAAAAACAGTCCAGGCAAGTCCAGCCCCTGAGCCGGGACCAGGGACTGCCCTCTCCCCCTCCCTCCACTCCAGAACCGGGTCCCTGGGTTTAAACTTTCACAATCTTCACCATCACCCAGTAACCTAAAGAAATTACATCAGAGTTTCAAAATGTCAAATTTGTATTATTCGCCGAAATATTGTATTATATAAAAAATAATCTAGTCTTTTACCCACATGTGTCACGAGGCGCTGGCTGTGGAATGGCATCCGACTAAAACATACACTAAAACATAAATTGTGAATGTGCTGTTGATGTTGATTTGTCGACAGCAATATTAAAAACGAAACAAAAATGTAAATGTACTAAAGTTGACAGAGTATTGGTGCAGTTCCACACCTCCATCATCGAGTCCATCCTCACCTCTTCCATCACTGTGTGGTACGCTAGCACCACCACCAAGGACAGATACAGACTGCAGCACATTGTGTGCGCTGCCGAGAAGATGATCGGCTGCAAGCTGCCATCTCTCCAGGACCTGTATGTCTCCAGGACCAGGAAGCGTGCAGGTCGGATCACAGCTGACCTTTCTCACCCTGGACACAGACTGTTCCATACTCTCCTCTCAGTGTGGGGGCTACAGAAGCTCCCACCACAAGAACTGTTTCTTCCTCTCTGCCAGAAGACTCATGAACACTTAATAACTCTATATGAGACCCTCCACAACATGCCTATGCCATTTGCACTGCTCTATTTGCCATTATGTCATTATGCCCCATTGCTGCTAATGCATATTTGTACACCCTCATGCTGCTGCTGTGTTAGATGCTATTTTTCATTTTCTACATCCACATACATTTTTACCTTAATGTATATATTTTTATAATTAGTAAATTTTATTGCATGCTTTATAGTCATAGAGTTTTCAGATATTTTATTATGTATCCTTTTTTCATGTTTCAGGTCCACCAAAAATTCCTAGTTTGTGAACTCCTTCACTAACAATGTTAATAAAGCGAATTCTATTTCTGATTCTGACTCTAATCAGTTGGCACTTTAGAGCATTAGACTAGTTACTTGATGGAATATATGAGATAAAAAAATACATGAATCAAAAAATATTAATAAAATCAAGAATATAAAATATTTGAAATAGAGAAATAAAAATGGCCAGTGACCCAGTAAAATCAATAAAAACTATTTAGAATGATAAATTATTGATAAAAGTAAAGTTGCATTATGAACAATTTTAAAAACTTGATATTAGTGCATATTTGACCTCCTTTGAAGCTGCTGCACGGCACTTTAGCAAATACAATTTAAAAATAATACAAACAAGCAATTTTAAGTATTTTTCAACAATAAAACCCGAATGAATTATTTTTCTTGATCTTTTATCCTTTTTACTGGGTGAAACGTTAGGCAACTTCATATTAGTGCATATTTGATCTTTTAGTGACCCAGCGGCTATGGGTGGTTATCATGGTGTCTATACGTTTCATCACAGTGGACTTTATGATGCTCCAGGGTGAATTGCTTTCTCTGTTGATGAGAAAATTAACCAGAAACCTTTGATACAGTGAGGTGTGAAAGTTTGGCAACCTTGTTCATTTTCATGATTTTCCTTTGTAAATCATTGGTTCTTGAGACAAAAAGAAAGTGTGCAATAAGCAAAATTAGGCAGGGGCATACATTTGGGCACTGTTGTCATTTTACAGATTTCAAAACCTTTACAACTAATAATTATTGGAACTCAAAATTGGTTTGGTAAGCTCAGTGACCCTTGACCTCCATACATAGGTGAATCCAATCATGAGAAAGGGTATTTAAGGTCAATTGCAGGCTTTTTCTGAAAGAAAAGATTTCAGTTGTCTGTTTCGACAGTTAGGAACATACTGAGGAAATGGAAGACCACAGGCACAGTTCTAGTTAAGGCTCGAAATGACAGACCAAGGAAAATCTGGGATAAACAGAAGCGAAGAATGGTGAGAACAGTCAAAGTCAACCCACAGACCAGCACTAAAGACCTACAACATGATCTTGCTGCAGTTGGAGTAATTATGCACCATTCAACTATTCGGCACACTTTGCACAAAGAGCTGCTGCATGAGAGAGTAATGCAGAAGAAGCCTTTTGTGCCACACACCACAAACAGAGTCTCTTGAGGTTTGCTAAAGCACATTTGGACAAGCTGGCTTCATTTTGGAAAAATGTGCTGTGGACTGATAGCCTGGGCAGGCCCATCCCGCTGCATTTCATTTCTGTCTGAGTCGTGGTCTGGCGAGGAAGCTAGCATGCTAAAGGCTAGCATCTAAATTGTCTGGCAACCAATCACAGAGCAGGGATGGACAAGCCGATGACTAGCACTCTCTGAGCTTGTAGTTTTTATGCTTCTGTATCTAAGATGGCAGCAGACATGAAGCTCTCTTTCGCTGTAGCTTTAGATCGTGTTTTAAAATTAATAATAATAATAATAAGCCGTGTTCTTCCTCGTTAGCATTAGCATCGTATTAGCTCATGTTATAGCACTAGCCTTTGTGTTTACATACGAGTTTATTCAGCCAAAAGGCTCTGAGGTCAGGTATCGTGATTTTCAAGTGGGAAACATAGTCGCCTGGAACGCATCGTAACAGCAGGGTACAGACGCTTATGACAGACACTTGTATTGGCCAATAAACGGCTCTGGGCGGTCGTTAACCACGCCTCATTTTAGCCTCCTCTCCAGACTAACTCTCATTTGTGATTTAGTCAGGTGTTAAGGAGGAAGCAGAAGCGGATGTTGGACAGTTTTGGTGCGAAATTAGAGTGTGCGGTCGTGAGTTGAATCAAAGAGCGAAGTGATTGTGAACGATTGTATTATGGCAGGGTTGGGGGGAGGTGTGAGTGAGGATAATATGGATGAGGATGGGGTTTTCTTGAATGTCTCTCAAAGGAAGAGGGTGCGAAGTCCGGGTAATGAAAATGACGAGAGCAGTGTTAGAGAGCGTGCAGTTCAAAGGAGAGTGGTTCAGGAAGAATTTAGGGTTCTTGTGAAGTTTAAAGTAGGTCATGATATTAAAACAGTGGGCCCCC
>JAADKR020000012.1:6550399-6566951 GCA_011763505.2 Lythrypnus dalli
TGGACTCACCCTTAGGGATAGGGTGAGGAGCTCAGTCATCCGGGAGGGGCTCGGAGTAGAACCGCTGCTCCTTCATGCCGAGAGGAGCCAGCTGAGGTGGCTCGGGCATCTGTTTCGGATGCCACCTGGTCGCGTCCCTCTGGAGGTGTTCCAGGCATGTCCCCTCGGGAGAAGGCCTAGGACACGCTGGAGAGACTACGTCTCTTTGCTGGCCTTGGAACGCCTTGGGGTCCCCCGAGATGAGCTTGATGAGGTGTGCGTAGATCGGGAACGCTGGGCGTCCATGCTCAGATCACTGCCCCCGCGACCCGGCTCCGGATGAAGCGGAAGAAGATGGATGGATGCATGGATGGATGGAAAGAGAAAATAAATATATGTTGTGCTTTGGCTGACGGTGTGAAGGGGTAAAGCAGAGTAACCCTAAGCACTCATTCTGACTCTGGCCCTGCCTGCGCTGCATCACACTCACTGTCAGCTTTATTTCTCATTAATGCAAAGAATTTTGCACATGTGCCACGTGCATCAACATGTAAAAGTTTCAACTTTAAAAGTGGCAAATACAAAGCAAGCCTCCTCTCCATGAGCTGGGGTTCATTCCTCCACTCCTCAACTCCTGCCAGAGATCAACTGAAGCCATTACGCCCCATGCAGAGTAACAAGCCCATATTGTGTGTATCACGATGGCGCATGCAAAGAACAAAAAGGCAGGAATTTCCCTTTTCCTCCCTGAGGGAGGCGCCATGGCAACGAGCCAACACAGTAGTTTAGAGCCTGTCAAAGGAAATAGCAGCCACTTCCAGAGTGACCCAGACCCAGCATGGGTCATTTCAGTAGATCATTCAGGCAGGTTTCTGATCTGTGACTGCGACAAAGGGATCGCTGTAAAGCAGGGATGTCCAAACTTTTTTCACCAAGGGTCGTAACACTGAAGCACTGAAGCATACAGTTTGAAGGGCAACAAATTGGTTGTTAAAAAAATGTAGCAGACATTTAACCCGTTCCCCACACATTTTTGGGATTAGAATAATAATTCAAGCTCTTTATCACAATAAAATGTTTTTTTCTGCATAATTGTGCAGAATTATGAAACTTGCTGTAACATGTATGCCAATTGAACAAGAAGCTTCAGGGCTACCATTTGCCCCCTAGGCCGCACTTTGAACACCACTGCTGTAAACCTTGTAGACATTTGTTGGGTGACTGGTTTCTTGTAAAGTGCTTTGAGTGCCTAAAGCAGGTAGAAAGGCGCTATATAAAATGTGACCATTTATTTACATAGACGAGAGCTCATGGCAGTGCTTTACTCACTTATACTCACGCTAAATTGTGTTATGATCTGCGGAACAACCTCCTAAAACACTCTTCTGCGACTGTTTGTGTTAAAGCCTTTAAAACAGCAATGATGTGGCTTGCTTTGTGTACACGTGCGGGCCAGCAAGGCTTAGGCTGCATCTCAATTCTCCCCCTTAGCCCTTCCCCTTAGCCCTTCGCCTCCGTAATGCGCGTTCACGAGACCCTCTAGTGGTGGTCCAATTCAAAATTGGCCATCCCCTTCGCCCTTATGGGTAAGTGAACACGGACCCACACTTTGGGGTTAAGGGGAAGGAGGAGCTTAGCGTTTTCTCTGAAAAAAAAAAACATGGCGGCGAAGCCCTCGCATCCCGCAAAACTGGAAGGGGCTTTTTATCGCAAATAACATGTTTAGACGGTCATAACTTCCTGAAAAACAGCCGTCAATGGCAACAGCGCTAATGCGTGGGATGCGCGCTGCATTTGCAGATGTTTTGGTTTTAAACTTTTTTGTAACTTTAGTCCGCTGTTGTGGCGCACCCGGAAGTGGCTTTTTATCGCAAATAACATGATTATACGTTCCTAAAAACCTTCGGGACAGTTGTTGATGGCAACAGCGCTAATGCGTGGGATGCGCGCTTTTTTGCAGATGTTTTGCTTTTAAACTTTATTGTAACTTTTTATCCGCTGTTGTCCACCATTAGTGAGCTACAAATACGATATATTTTTATTTTATATTTTATATATTCATTTCGAATTGTAATGTTATCCTTTTGCAAATCTCTTAAAAAAACGGGAATGTAAAGTGTCTTAAAGCTAATTGTTTCTGTGTTTTGAAGGGAGACCTTCTTATTTATTTACTATTTTATTTACTATTTTATTTACTATTATATATTTTTTTGTATTGTGAGTGATTATTCTGCTGCTTGGACCATTCAATGTTTGCAATCAATTGTAATGCCATTTTTGCTATTGATATTTTTCAATAAAATAAAAAAATAAAAACATTAAAAGCTCTGAAAACTACAATTAAGATATTTTTATTCCTCAAAGAGGAGAAATTAATGATAAGGAAAAGCATGTTATTGACCTTAAAAAATATCTTTAGTTTGATTCTTTTTTTTTTTTTTTTTACTAATGAAACAACACATAAATTAACACTACAATAAGATACTTTTATACCTCACACTGGAGAAAATCAGGACAAAGAATAATCTCATTAATATCTCTGATCATAAACCTGTAGGTTATAATCTCGTTAATATCTCTGATCATAAACCTGTGGGTTATAGCTTTCTTTTGTTTTGTAAACTCTGGAACATGTGTGTTTGTAAACAGAACCTCACACTTCATTCATGCTTCCCCCCCTCCACACTAACGCATGTAGACAAAGTGGTGTCTCAATCCAAAGGGCTAGACATACTCTTTAAGCCTTAAGGGGAGGCGGAGGGCTAAGGGAAAGGGGAAGGGTACGGGTACAAAAGAGAATTGAGACGCAGCCTTAATCAATAATGCGCGTGCTCACCCCCCCCCACCCCCAGGCCATGTCGTCAGGTCACTCTAACCACTTTCTTTCGTTATTTTTCACACAAACAAAGAGTAATTACCTCTACCCAGTGTTGTCGCAGGAGCAAGACCTAATAATAGAAACAATGAAAGTCTTTGTAGCTAGGCTTTTAATCTGTTTTTGAAAGGCATTTGTCTGGGTTACCCTGCATTCAATAGAATGGAGTTGCCCCTTGCCAGCAAAGTCAGCACCCGCCAAGAGGACCAAAGAGAAGTCCTATCCTTCCCCATTGCTCAGAACAAGCAGAAAACCTGTTGTAAATCAAAGTCTGAGCCACTGAGACGCATTCACAGCCTCAGGTGCTTGAAAGCTCAGCTTTGAGGTTTGGCTTGGGAAACCCTAACCCTAACCCATGCTCTGGATAACAAGCTGCAACCCAATTAACAATTTATTTTGTTGTACGTAAGTAATGTAACCTCACAACCCTCTTTTAGGTCCTGACCCAACAGTTGAGAACTATTGAGTTTAAGTGTCCAAAAAGCGTTCAAGTGGAAAGTTCAATGATGTATGTGAATGATGTATTGTCGACCTTTGATGGCCCCCCTGCACTGTCTTTGAGGCCCCACGGGGGTCCCGAGGTCCCGCTTTGTGAATCACTGGTCTAAAAGAAAACTGAATGTGATTTTTTTTACGTAGAAGTCGAGCAGTCACATTGAACACACATGAAGCATTAGTAATCAGACTCGTCGGACAGCTCCCCCTGCTGAGTCCAGTGCTTGCTCTTCTTCTTCCTTTTTCTTTTCCTCTCACCCATCAGCATGGCGGCTACCACGGTGATCACCACAGTAACTGATAGGATAAGCACCGTGACAGTCTCTGCGATGCACAGCTCCGTGTCTACCTCAGTGAGCCTATATCCGTGCAGCTCGGGTGGCTCGTGGCACGTCAGGTTGTAGTAGTCGTCCAGGAAGAGACGCTGGATGGACCGCAACTTCCGGAACACCCGCTGCAGGTCGCAATCGCAGTTCCAGGGGTTGCCCTCCAGCAGGATGTGGGTGCTGTAGGTGTGGATGCTCAGGAACGTCTTGAAGTAAGCAGCTGTGAAGTGATTGTTTGCCAGGTTGAGTAGAGTCAGGCTGGTCAGAGGTTTGAAGACGCCCACATCTGATATGCTGATGTGGTTGCGCTCCAGGTTAAGCACCTCCAGAGAGCGGAGCATGGAGAAAGTCCCACTTTTGAGCTCTGTCAGCTGGTTGTTGGCGAGGTGGAGCTGGCGTAGGGAGCTTAAGGAGGCAAAGGACCTCTTGTGGATGACATGGATAAAGTTGTCAGTCAAGTTGAGTCGCTGCAGTCCGTCGAGGTGTGCGAAGCTGCGGCTGTCCAGGCTGCTCAGGAGGTTGTGCGACAGCTGCAGTTCACGAAGAAAGGCCAGGCCCAGGGAGAAACCCTCGCTCAGGTTGTGCATGCGGTTCCAGCTCAGGTCCAGCTTCTGAAGGAACTCCAGCTGAGAAAAAACAGAGTCAAAATATACACTCAAGACCTATGTTGATTTAAAAGTGACTTTACTAAACGGTAGTGACCAAATAATCAGTCAGGTGTAGGGCAAGGTAGCATTAAATGGTATTTACTTGCAGTGGTTAAAGTGGACTTAAGGAGGTGATTGATCTCTTGAAAATTCAGGTTCTCATTAGGTCAATATATGGCCTATGCTGTACAAGATATGGATTATTTTTGCTTCTGTAACAGAGGGTGTTCAATTTATCTTTTGATTGATTTTTATTTGTTCTCACTGTGCTCTTGCTTGAGATACTTCCTTAATGTTGTGTGCAGTTGGCAAAGTATAATTATTGGGGGGTTTGGGTGTCCTCCCTCAGGAAATTAATTTTAAATGACCCTGTTGTGTTTTAATTAAGCTTATTACACCCTGTAAAAAATCAGAACACAGTTCACAATCTGCTTACTTTTCTCTAAATGTAAAATAAACAGAAATACACTACACCCACTTTTAAAGTTGCTGTTACTTTTATTCTTAATTCCATCTCTCTCTCTCTCTCTCTCTTTTTTTTTTTTTTTACAAATTAAATGTCAAAGTCCTGTGATAGGTTTTCCCAGTGGGGCCACCTCAGCCCTGCTGCTGCCGGGCCCAAGTCCCTCTGCTGCCCGAGTCAGCTCCGCCCCTGTCCCCGCGCCGTCTGACGCGACAGCCTCACGCTGCCGTAGAGAGAACACACCCTTCTTGCCTCCAGGGTCTGCGCACACTGGTGCATGAATGAGAGCGTGAATGGAAGCCCCTTGTCATGGGACCACCGAGGCCAGCTGCGTCATCAGGATCAACGGCACAAGGAGCGTTGTGGGCCCGTCTTTCCATGGACCCACCACCTGAGGGGATTGTGCACTATGTAAGGCTGCTGCCCTGCGACCAGGAAACAGATTAAGTGGAACAAGATGGATGGGCTTCTTCCTGCTAGTGTGCTTTCAGCTCATGTTGGTCAGTGAACTTTCACTGTGGTTAATGAAGCACTGCATCAGCAGTATCTTCAAAAGGACTTTTGTTTTTGTTTTTGATTTGCACATTTCGGACCAAAGTATGTTCATCTCTTGAATTAATCCTTCTACTTCCTGGCAGGGCATGGCTATGGTTATTTTTTCTTTTCTCCCCCAATGATCTTACACAAAGAAGTAGTGTTTCAGGTGTGCCTTAAAATATATCCACAGTGAAGTCTAATGGATGCAACATTATCAATACCGGTAAACATATTCAGAAGCTTCCAAAGACATGAAACCATCATCTGGGCTTTTCCAAATTATTTAAAGAATGTAATGTTAGTGTGTGTTAACTTCTGACTTTGCAGAAAGCAAAGTTTATTCTGATTTCAAGTCAAACGGTGAGAAAAAAAATAAGTGTCTTTTTATATAGTTTATGTGAATTTCTGGTTTCAAATGTATGACTCCACAACTACATTAACAAAGGCTGAATTATGGATGTAATTTCTACCAAATAGAGACAGAGAGACAAAGTGGTTCAACAGCTGGTAAATACATATACCATAATGGAGAATGCTAGCCATAAATACAAATGTTAGCTCCAGGCTACATGCTAAGGCTTTAGGCTAAGGCTTTTATTTCTCCCTCTTTTTAGAGTTTTTTTTTTTTGGGCAGGTTCACGATCAAGAACCACAACCTCAAATTGGACTGATTACACTTTAATTACTAAGCAGGGATGGGGATAGAATCTCTATGAATGTATGAATGAATGTGTGAATGAATGAATGGATGAATGAATGAAGCTAATCGTAGTCGAATGTAGAATTGATGGCCGTTTTAGGGAATCGCAGGAGACGACAAACTCTCGGGCTTTCATCCCCAAAAAGCAGCCTGAAAGAATGGAGCGAGTCGTACCTGTGTAGTGAGGGAACGAGTTGGATGCTAGTTAAGTGAAGGTAAAAGGACGCGGCCCGGAACATGTCATCGGCTGAGAAGCTGATGAGTGGAGGAAAGCTAACACCGAGACCTGTAGAGAGCGAGCGAGAGAATGATCCAAGTTAGCAGAAACAGCCAAGGATGAAGATGATGGGACGGCTGTCTATGGTGCCACGGGAACTGAAATACCCGAGTGATGCTTGATGGACTTATGTAGATTGTGGGTGATGGAGATTAGAACGAAACGTACGTCCAAACTTGGGATAATGCCCTGAGCTTTGATTTGGAGCAGTGAAGGAAGGGAGGAATTGGGGAAGAACACTCCTGAAGAGAAGCCCATTTTGGACAGCATCGGAGGAGGTTGCTCTGAAAGAGAAGGCTGGTTGCGGCCGGGGCTGGGAAGGAGGCTGCTGCGGCCAGGGCTGGGGACGGCGGTTGCTGCGGCCGAGGCGGGGGGACGGCGGCCAAGGCGGGGGGACGGCGGCTGCTGCGACCTGGGTGGCGTGGAGGCTGCTGCGGCCTGGGCGACGGAGGAGGCAGCAGTGGTCTGGGCGGGGATGGAGGCTTCTGCAGCCTGGGAGGAGGCTGCTGCGGCTGGGGTGATGGAGGAGGCTCCTGTGGCCGGGGCGTCGGTGGAGGCTGCTGCGGCCGGAGCGAAGGTGGCTGCTGCTGCTGCGGGGGCAAGGGCTGCTGCTGCGGGGGCAAGGGCTGCTGCAGCGAGGGCTGCTGCGGCGGGGGCGAGGGCTGCTGCTGCAGCGAGGGTTGCTGCTGCATCGGGGTGGAGACAGCGAGAGCGAAGGCTGCAGTGGTGGGGGCGGGGAAGGCGAGGCCGAAGCTTGCAGTGGAGACAGCGAGGGCGAACATGGTGGCAGGGCTATTTACGCGGGTTTATTTACAGGGGGGAGAACAAGTATTTGATACACTGCAATTTTTTCAGGTTTTCCCACTTGCAAAGCATGTAGAAGTCTGTAATTTATATCATAGGTACTCTTCAACTGTGAGTGATGGAATCTAAAACAAAGTCCAGAAAATTGCAGTAGATGATTTTTAAATAATTTATTTGTATTTTATTGCATGACATAAGTATTTGATCATCTATCAACCAGTAAGAATTTTGGCCCTCACAGATCTGTTAGTTCTTCCTTACAAAGTCCTGTGTTAGGCTGTGTAAGGAGATCAGACCTGCACAAGGCTGGGATGGGCAACAGGAAAATAGGCAAGAAGCTTGGTGAGAAGGCAACAGCTATTTGTGCAATTATTAGAAAATTGAAGAAATTGAAGACAACGGTCAATCTTCTCCCTCGGTCTGGGGCACCATGCAAGATCTCACTTCGTGGGGCATCAATGATCATGAGGAAGGTGAGGAATGAGCTCAGAACTACACGGCAGGATCTGGTCAATGACCTGACTAGAGCTGGGACCACAGTGTCAAAGAAAACCATCAGTAACACACTACGCCGTCAAGGATTAAAATCCTGCAGTGCACGCAAGGTGCCCTTGCTCAAGCCAACGCATGTCAAGGCGTTGAAGTTTGCAAATGACCATCTGGATGATCCAGGAATGGGAGAAGGTCATGTGGTCTGATGAGACAAAAATAGAACTTTTTGGTTTAAACTCCACTCGTCGTGTTAGGAGGAAGAAGAATGATGAGTACAACCCCAAGAACACCATCCCAACCGTGAAGCATGGCGGCGGAAACATCATTCTTTGGGGATGCTTTTCTGCAAAGGGGACAGGACGACTGCACCGTATTGAGGGAAAGATGGATGGGGCCATGTATTGTGAGATCTTGGCCAACAACCTCCCTCCCTCAGTAAGAGCATTGAAGATGGGTCGTGGTTGTTTTTTATTGTGATTTATTGACCAACAAGTTATTGTTGTAAGCTATAGTAATTATTGTGACGGGCCAACTAACAAATTTATCTGATGGTTTGTCTCACCAACAAACTTTTACTTACCACCGAGTCCTCCCGACCGTTCTCACCACTGGCCACTTTACAGTCAGTCTCTACCTGCATGAGCCCCGTGCTGCTCTCTGGTCCGTCCTGTATCAGCTTGGGACTTTTATGGAAGAACAGACTCCTCTTGGGCATAGGCAGAAACCAGGGCACTACAAAGGCCAATGCTGCGGACGTCAGCGTGATCACCACCAGGTAATACAGCTGCACTTTGGCGAGAGAGAGCAGGAGCTGCCCGAGCAGCGATCCCACAGCCGACCCGAAAAGCGTCACACTCCTGCAGTAACCAGTCACTCTTTGGTAATGGACGGGCTCCACCACGCTGTAGATGTAGGAGAAGTAGGCCACCTCGGAGGCCGTGGCTAGGCCGAAAAAGAACTCCATCAGCTGCATGGCCCAGACACCGCCGGCCCTGAGCAGCATCACATAGGTCGCCACCAAGCTGCTGGCCTGGAGGATCAGCACGGGCTTGTAGCAGAGATAGTCAGTTGCCAGGAAGACAGGAAACAGCAGGGCAAGGTAGGAGTATGTCCAGATGGGGTAGATTTCATTGACAACCTGTAGTGAACAGAAGGGGGGAAATGGTTAAAAGAGGACAGATCTTGCATTTGGATCCTGAAAATAGCCTTAACAACATTTTTATAATTTAAATATTGTATAAATCAGAATGAAATTTTTGTAAGGAAGACATAGTGTAGAGCTTCTCCTGCTGTCATGGAGGGTCTAAGGACAGAGAAGCCCTGACTTGTACATTGGACAATATATTTACTTGAAACATTTTACGTTTTCCTTTATTTCCCCTGCATTTGTTTTCTTCATGTGTGCTGTATTTCACTGTTTTAGCTCTATGTTGTGTTTGTTGTTATATTGGGCCAAACAGAATAAACTTGATTCATTTATTGATTGAATACACTACGAAATATCCATCCATCCATTTTCGTCCAGTTTATCCGGGGCCGGGTCGTGGAGGCAGCAATCTGAACAAAGATACCCAGACTTCCCCATCCAGGTACACTTCCTGCAGCTCATCTAGGGAGATCCCAGGGCATTCCCAGGCCAGCGTGAAGACATAATCCCTCCAGCGTGCACAGTTCTCACCAACGTTTAAACAGAGTAACGGTCCGTTAAGCTGCTGCCTTAAAAAATTATCCCGCTAATTGGAACGTTGTGTCGCTTTCCTGGGTGTGTAACAGGATATTATCAAATATCTATGCATGGCAGATTCACCATTGCAGGGCCCTTCTGGTTCTATCCAGCTCTAACAATCCCTGCACACGGCGAGTTGGCGCTCGGGTCGCCCGCTCCCCGCTCCTCCGACCCGAACGCGGGGTGTCTCTATGGACACGTTTTCTCCCAGCAGTGCCGCCGCTTCGATAAGAAGGCCATTGGGAAAAGGCATTGTACAGTATTTACGTTGCCGTTTTATCAACTAACAAAGACAGCCTCTTCAAAGAGAACAGTTAATGTGTATCAAATGTGTGTCAGCGGAACAACAAGAAGACGAGGAAACTGCTCAAGGCACACTGTGAAGTGAAAACCCTTTCAGGTGACGACCTCTTGAAGCTCATCAAGAGAATAAAGAGTGTGCAAAGCAGTAATCAGAGCAAAGGGTGGGTACTTTGAAGAAACTAGAATATAAGACATGTTTTCAGTAATTTCACACTTTTTTGTTAAATACATAATTCCACATGTGCTCATTCATAGTTTTGATGCCTTCAGTGAGAATGTAAATAGTCATGAAAATAAAGGAAACGCATTGAATGACAAGGCGTGTCCAACTGTATCTAGACCAGGGATGTCAAACAGGCGTCCCGGGGGTTTTAATTCGCCCCCCGGGCCAATTCTTAGTTAATTTAATTTAATTTAATTAATAAACTAGTTAATTTTTTCTTCTTCTGAGGAATACTGCAATAACTACTAGAATTCAGAAAGACCCATCACCCAAATTCAGCGGCGCCTCCTAGAGACTGTTATGAGAATGAAACATTTAATACTAGAATTCCTCGACGCCTTTTGGCTTTTCTAAATGCAATGCCCAGAGTGCAGTCTAAAGGCGGGGTTTTTAGTAAGAGGTCAACACGACTTGTTTCTCATTTTTTCCCCTTTATTTTATTTTTGCACAAACAAAATATATGTATATATACATACATATGAAGCCCGCTACATTTTTGAACAGTTTAGGCACCACCATGCCACCTGCTCTCTGCATGTTCCACACGTGTATCTACAACAGTCAACACATCGCAGTGGCATGATTCTTCCTGCACCAAAAGATCACCTGGCACATTCCCCTTTTTCCCGTCACCAGGATGGGGAGGCTGCTGCCGAAGAAGTCTTTCTTTTTGTTCCTGCTTGGTTCCCATATGCAACTGAGCAAGCTCATGGGCCAGCCCCACCAGAAAATCCACGCGTCTCTCCTTCACCCTGGTGCAAGCCCGATATAGGACATGTGCGGGCCGCAAGGTCTATCATGTTATAAAACACAGACATGGGCCAATCAGCGTGTTCCCGTACGGACAGTGAACCCCTGCACCATCTGATCCATGACATCCACACCATATTTCATGATGTTGTTTCATGACGGTCTTTTTCCTTTTGAGGGTCATAAACCGTCAGTGTAGCGCCAGAGGTAAAGAACACCTGGTGAAAAAGATTAGATGAAATTAAATTAAATGTTCCAGCCTTTGACGCAAAACAAAAATAAAGCTGCTCGCCTACCTGAGTACTGAATTCCTCGCGGCGCAGAGTGCTTTTGGCTGATGGAAGCTCCCGGCAAATCATATTGACTGTTCCAAGGAGAGTAATCTGCCGGCTAATCAGTCGTTGTGCAAGGGGCAGTGATGTGAAGTAGTTGTCTGTGGTAACGGTTCGTCTTTTGTCCATGAAGGGTTCAATGAGCGTCATCACCACACTTTCAGAAAGTCTTTCCCCGGTGGGTCGATCCACCTCGTTGCCGAGATATGGGATTACATTGCACACATACTTAGATTTCAAGTTTGCAAGTGTCGCATAATATCTGTTTCAGGTCTTTGCAATGATGCAACTGTAATCAGGAAGTACTAATTATTACTTTTTACTCAAATTGCTTGAATTAAGCAAAAGGCTATTCTACCTGTCTGTTTTTGACTAGGGAAAAAACATTACAACGTGTTTAGCTAGAAAGCTACAAAAAGTTCATTTTTTTATAAGTCCCCTTTAAAGCTTGATAAGCCACCCACAAATTGAACTACAACTAACTTGAGACTATTGTGCATGTTTTGGGCAAGTCATTCTATAAAAATCGAATGGATAACACCAGCAACTTTAGTTAATAATCTTCTCAGGCGTGTAATTTCCACTGGATTATCCAATTCTTTCTGAAAGTCTTGTAGGGGAGTTAATGTGCCATGTCAGCTTGTTTATACTTATGATGGATCAAACCAGAACTACACAGATTAGGCCAATTAAAACAATGTAATTCCAGTCTCTCCCGACAGGAGACCACAGACATTTGCCTTCACTGCAAACCGTCAAGGCTGTTCTGTTCTGCGTAGCATAAATAATAACTACAGACATAACATTCAGTGATGAATTCATTGTCCATGTTAGCAAAATTCCATGAAGTAGTGAACCTTGATTAAATTTGATTTACTACACAATAAAACAATGCAAAGTTGACTAGTTTTAGTTTTAGTCGAAATTACATGCAAGTTTAGTCGACTGGAGTTATACTGGATCTTGACTAAATCTATATTACATTCTTGTCAAAAGACAAAGAACTATATACTATATTACACAATAAATTGTGTAATATATGACATCAAGTTCAACTTTAAAATGTGTATGGAAATGATGGAAATTACTATAAAGCAAGTAACTATTACTCAGTAATTGCAATTTAGCGCAGCAAATATGTGCATTTATACTGAGGGAAATAACCAAGGCCAGGTGAACAGTAAGCATGTTGCATGTATCTGCAGAACAGTTAGGACAGACTTGGGCTAATGACATTAGCATGTGCTCTGACCTGGATCTCCGTAAGGTTTTTGTCCGGGCCCAGGAGGAAGGCGGTGAGGAAGGGCTCGGACGGCCGCAGGTTGGACAAGAAGCCGCTGGCGCAGAGCAGGAGCGTGGGACGGAGGAGAGACATGACGCGGCGACCTCCACGGAGCCATCCAAACAAGTCCCAAGTAACCGAACAGCCACACAACTCTGCGCTGCCCTGACGTCTGCGGGGAGGCGCTTCTCACAGCGCCGTCTGCTGCTCTGGAAGCGCAACGGCACTCCGCCTGTGGTCTTTAGTTTTACTTTCTTCTATTTTGTAATCTATTTATTAAGTCACTGAGCTGACAACACAGCACTACTTCTTAAAAATGAGTTTCGCATTTCAGGTTATCAAAAATATTCTCAAAAGCCTATGGACTTCAATTACATTTAAACATATTTGAATTACTGTCTCTAAAAGACCAGTCCATGTAATCATTATACCACATTATGGTGAAGAAAGAAGTCATATGCCTAAATATTGTAGTGACTAAAGACAAAATGATCTCAGAAAAAATAGACATAAAAGACAATGTTGACAGTTGCAAATCCTTTCTAAATAATTGGCTACAAAGAGATACAGTATTTATTTTTTTGAAAATGGACAGTTCATCCAAATCAGTATATTCGGCTTATTCTCCTCCAATAGCCCCCCAAGTCATAAAAGCTGTCAACAGACTAAACTTTTGGTGTTATATGATGGAATAAGTGTCATTATATTGCAAATCAGGATTTAATTATATTTTATGAGAATGGTGGTGGCAATGCTATTGATTTAAATGTTTTGGATAGTACGTTGAAAAATGATGGTTGAAGTAATATGTACAAAATCAACATTCATTGTGGTCTTACATACCCAATTGGATTTTTGAAAAAACAGGTGGAATTAATTTTCTTCTAAAATGTGATTTTGATCTGAAAAAAACGGTCCTTCTACTGTATATTGGAAAGTTCTATTCAAACACAATTTTAATCCACACAATACACCATTGTGGCATAATAGATATATGAATGCCCTTTACTGTCAATATACATAGTACACTGAGATTACAAGCAGCTCCAGTATCAGTGCAAAATATACAGAATAAATATACAATGAAATGTGTAAAATAGTGCACGTATGGTAAACATTTTCCAGAAAGAGGAGCTAACCTATGAAGTTAGCTCTACTGACTGTTCAAAGTGGTGCAGCTGCCATACCATACTGTGATAAAGTACGTCAGCACACTTTCAATGGAGGAGCGGTAGAAGGTCAGCAGCAGGTTGGAGTCCAGGTTGTACTTTTTGAGGACTCTCAGGAAGTGCAGCCGTTGCTGAGCCTTCTTGATGATAGCTGTGACGTTCTCTGTCCAGGAGATGTTGCTGGAGATGAGAACGCCAAGAAACCGGAAGGTGTGGACCCTCTCTACACACTCCCCGTCGATGTGAAGGGGGGCCAAGTCGGTGCTGTGTTTCCTGAAGTCGACTATGATCTCTTTGGTTTTCTTGGTGTTCAGATTGTTCATATACCGATGAACAAAAAAATCTTTATTTATGAATGTGTGGGCAATTGCCCACTTTATGAATGAGGAAAGAAAATCTTTTACCATGTTCTGTGACAAATTTGAACTTAGTCGTACCTAAAAGAAATATAAACAAATAGTGGAAAGCTCTCTCAATTTACTTTTTAGCCATGATTAAACAAGATATAAAATTTGCAAAAGTCCCTCTGCTTTAAGACGACTTCACATCAATTTCCTGAATTATTAGTGTAACAACAAATTCATAAGAAACTGTTTAATTAATAGCTACTAGCATTTGTGAAAAAAAAAATATATGCAAACATCAGTTTTCTTTACAACTAATAATTAGTATTAGTGCAGATTCAAGGATTTAAAGCTTAAAATGAATATACACACACTATCTGTATTTGTGCTCAGGACAGAGTCAAGTCACCTTCTTTGGCTACAGGAAATGGCTTCCCCCAATTCGCCAAAAAAATGAAGAAATACCATTTAATTTATTGATAGCAATTCTGTCTTAGTTTGACTTGTGAATTTGTGAATCTTCTAAAATGAATTTACTGCGACAACCTGAAAAGCAAAGCACAATTCTATAGAAGTCATTTATTTAGATACACCCAGATGACTGACAGTAAAACCAGAAGAAAGTGTAAAGTTAAAAGCTGCAAAACAAACCCTTGCCATGAAACGGTCTCTCACACATTCAGAGAACAGATTAAGACAATTAAGACAATATGTGGGTCCAAGTATGAAGCAGGAAAAAAGTCCACAGCACCGAGCACTGGAACAGACAGCGTTTTCAAGCTAAATCCAATAGAAATACAGGTTTATATGAGAAGACACTGTGAATCCTTTAACTTCAGTTTTTGGACTTTGTAAAGCTATGGAAATGGGTGAAATGCTAGTTGACAAAGCTCACCACACTTGGAAGCTCACGCTGAGGAGAAAGACTTGGCTATCATCGTAAATATAATACAATTTTAGACTTTAACATTCATTTATATTGTTGTACAGTAGCAGGTTATAACACATAGAGCACATAGATGGACCTTGTTGTTCCTGGATGTTGCACACAGCAGAGACCAGATAAACGGGGAAAGACGATGAGAAGCTACATGGTGAAGTGCCGCGTGTAGTCGTATTCTATTGTTGGAATGACCGCTTGGACGAACTTTAGGAAAATTAAAAGGTACCTGTAAACTTCAGTTAGAGAAAACATATTTACGGCTGGATTATTCCATTTAAGGCGAGACACAGCAAGTGAATAGGGAAAACAAAAAAATTAAAGATATCAATTTGAAACTTTCACTGAAGATTATTGACAAAATATGAGAAAATTATATAGCAATTTTTCCATTATTTTAGGCAGAAAAATGGCTAAAAATAGCCTACATTTTCAACGAAAAAATGTCAAAAATGGATTGAGCCAGGAATAAATTCTTTTGTTTTATTTTATTGGTATATTAGTTACAAAGACCTTGTTTAGTTATTAAATCAGGTAATTATGAGAAAATCAGTTAAAAACAAATACATAAATAAATAAATTGACTTGTTTAGGGATTAAAGATTTATTAAATCTGTCTAGGAATTAGACTACGTGGATACCAAACATGTCTCATTAACATTTGTGAATAGGAACGCGTGGGAAACGCTCATAGTGACTTCCTGGATTTCTACGACTCCTTCGAAAGGTCTTAAAATGTACATTGCTATGATAGACCTTTTTTACTCTGGTATTAAAGGGAAGATGTTAAGGGAAAAAACTAGCTCAATAACTCAACACTGATCCATGTGTGAAAACTCGATGTTTTCACCTGCTTTGCCTCGTCTTAATCTTAGATGTGTATATTGAAGGAAAGGATACATATGGACCCCGAGCTCTCCTCCTCCTTCAGCCACCGTCTCAATGATCTTCTTCATCACTTCTGCGTGTCTGAAAAGCCGCACACATTGACAAACAGATGAAAACGTGGACCATCAACAAAGCCTTTCTATATTTATGATGACAATTGTGTTGTTACGGCAGCGTGGAGAAACTCCAAGTTCGCTAAACTCTGGTAATAGTGGATTTCTGCAATAAATATCGACCAAATTCAAGAGAGAGTTTAATATTCATGGATAAATACTCTTCCGATAAGTGTTATTCAACATTGATTTTATCCAAATGAAGAAAACTGCTCGGATTATTGCCTTTTTGCCTGAGAGGGAAGCTTTCAATTCTTTAAACAGCTCAAAAAAAACGTTTTCGTAAAATGCAACATAAAATAAGCAGTTTTTGCATTAGCTCGATTTCCATGGTTTCTGTGTGCATTCAGCAGTTTCAAACCAGGAAGGATATGTAAAAATGTAAAAGAGGGGAGTATACAACAACAAAATTAACTCTGCATCAAAGCAGTGTCATTGGTTTGAGTTTTGTCGCTATACATTTTTCTCTTTTACTTTTGTAAGTAGCTATAGCCTGGAATTGTCCCACCTTCCTGGTTTGAAGCTGCTGAAAGGCATGGAAACCATAAAAACCATAGCCTAGAAACTAGACTCCCCCTAATGGCAGCATGTAGTTTTTGCTGCCCGGGAGGGTCCAGAGGACATCGGCAGAATGATCCGAAATCGGAGCGTCCAATCAAATTGCGAAGAGGAGAGTCTTCTTTTTCTTTTTTCGGAGACCCGGAAGGCGGAGGGCTACATCAGAGGAACGATGCTTTCAGCAGTAAACACACCAGCATGGCGGCCGCTAACGCACAGCTCTCGTTCGAGGCTGCTTTGATCGCAGTGCAGAGGTTTTCTTTGGGTCAAAGATGTTTGAGGAATGTGCCAACACACCCGCAACCCTTAAACTCTTCTCACAGAAACGA
>JAADKR020000012.1:6873476-6891061 GCA_011763505.2 Lythrypnus dalli
TGTGAATAATGCAGCTGTACTCTTCAGGCAGACGTTCACTCCCACAGTTACAGTCAGGCCTCTCTCAGTCCAAGAATAGTTCCTGTGGTATCTTCATCATCATCATCTTCGTTTCACCAAAGTACAGCAGCCTGTGACGCACTCCAGCTCCTCTGTACCCTCATCCCACCAGTGCCTGCTGTCATGCACGCATCCACGGTTCCTCGTAAAGCTAATACCGTCACTAACCTTCTGCAGACAATCATGCTTCTTTCGACTTTATTGATGAAGTATCTTAACATTTAAAGGTTAGAGTTTAGCGGGCTCTGACGCGTGATTATGCTTCGAGTCCGTAGGCGGAACAAAGAGATGCATGATGTTGAATCAGGACAGGAGTAAAAGATGACTCATCAGTAACCCTCGGCTTCCTAATTTTGTTAAAATTTACGTACTTTTCAATTTGTTGCCTTTGGAGAAATAACCCTCTAGTAGTTTCTTTGAGTTTTCCTTAGTCGGCAAAAAGAAAAGTGTGTCAGCAATGCTATCTCAGGACTGATTTTGTGAAGGTCTGAGAAATCTCTCCAGAATGAGAATCACACAAAAAATTAAACATGCTAAATATTTAAAGGGACATACTGTATTGTGCAATTTAAACTTTTTGATCCAGGAGTTGTATTTCACTTCATTCACCTAGTTTTAAGTAATTCTCTGGTTCATCCTGTTTCATGTACCGGTAGTTGCTTCTCCCACAATTCATTCATTCTGTACTTCCTGGTTATAATTGCATCATTGTTAACACCTGAAACAGTCCTCTACATTTTTATGTATTGTGTTTTTAAGTATTGCTGCCTCCTGGAGCATAACTTGACAATAGCCAGATTGATATTACAGCACACAGCATTATCAATCTGGGAAGGCCCTGGTTTAAATCATTCGGGAAAAGGATGGACTATTATGGGTTATTTGCTGCTGATTGGATCAAGCAAATATTATATAGCCCAGGGATAGGCAGCTCTTTAAAGCCACTGGTGTGGTTGATAAAAATTGTATTAAAGAGATACGCTGCAATATTATTTGGCTACATCTGAGCCAGAATGACGGAAGTGACAAAAGCTGTATTCAAAAGATCCATCTATATTTACTTCTACTTTACTAGTCAATGCATTTTCAAAGATTTTTCATTAAATGTATACCTTAAATTTACATATTTATCATCATACTGAGTTTTAAAAATGCTACTTTTGGAGTTTCTTTTGGTTTTGAAATGGGTTAAAGTGGCTCTTTCAGTGCTGGACGATGCTGACACTTGGTATAGCCAAACACAGCTCACAACACAACAACACTCTAAACCAATTTAATACATTTAGTTTTTAAAGATTTTACTCCCTTGTAAGTCTGTAGCAACATATCTAGTGTTTCTTCATTGCTCTTGTATTGTTAATTAGCATCAATAAATGTCCTTGTTATTGTTGGTGATTTATAACCTGCCTCCTCACGGCAATACTGCCACGTGGTTGGTCCGAAACTCCAGGGCATTCGAGCTAAACACAGGGGTTTAGCGTCTTGCAAGATGTATTTTTGTGTGTTTGCGAAATCACAAATCTTGCGGACATCCATCTCATAGAGCAAGGTTAACATAAGGAGCCTCAGGCTAGGTGTCCACCTGCCCTAACCTCGTTTTTATTGTTACTATTTAATGCATGTTGTGTCCCCTTTAACTCTTTGTGGCCAGATCAAGCCAGATTCCTAGTTTGTATGTTATTTGACAGATACAGACTTGTCTTATTGTATGTGTGCACAGGGCAGGATGTAAGCCTGGCTGTGCTCCCAGGGGAGACTTACTGTATTCTAATGTTGTTTGTGTCACATGTAGATAATCATCCGCTGAATCGTTGCAGCATTTTGATGCATATTTTTGCATATTTCTATTAGTATTGTCCTTCAGATTTCCCAGCTTCACCATCGAAAGCCCTTCACTTGTGTTTAACTTTTAATGCATGTTTATATATAGGTTCTCAATGTGCACTGTGTGGTGGATGTTATGTAATGTTATGTTGTTGACTCACTCCACAACATTGGATATTTGTGCCAGAATGTACATGTAACATGTAGTAGCTAGTGTTGAAGTTTTTATAGTCTATAATATTTAACATTTTCAAGTGGAAAAAATAATTCAAACCTCATTTTGGAGTTTTCAAACCATGATAGCGATGGTTGGATTACTCAAACATGCATCGTTGAGTTTCTAACAAAGAAGGCTCAGATGATTGACAGTTGTAATGGAGATCCACATGAAGCCATTATAATATTCAATCAATGCACTGCCATTCTGTTCTAGGTGAGCTGCCTCTCTATGAAGCTGTATGGAATTGAGTCAGGAGAATCCAAAAAGCAATCTATTTTTTATGGTCAGAATTTTTCACAGTAGCTCAAGCATTAACGTATTGTGCAGGTTTTTGGTTGATGGAAGAATACATAACACACTGAGCAAACCTAGCTGCCGACCCTTACTCATTTAGGTACTTGCTAACAAATATCGTTTTTTGGAATGTTTGGAATGTCCTCTTATATTCTGTTGTGTCTGCCATTTTTTCAGAGTGGCTGAGATTAAGTTGATTTACCAGCAGCCAGCTTGTCTTTTTGCTTCTTGCCACATTACCAGCCACACCAGGAGCTTAGCGCTTTCTCAGAGAAAAAAAAAAACAAAACATCGCGGCGAAGCGCTCTCACCGGCTCTCACACCAACACCAAGCAAATAACATGTTTACACGGTTATAACTTCCCAAAAACCTTCAGAACAGTTGTGTGGCAACAGCGCTAATATTTGGGATGCGCGCTGCATTTGCAGATGTTTTGGTTTTCATTATCGTAACTTTTCTCCGCTGCGGCGCACCGTCATACGCTACACACATGTTTTATGTTTTATATATTCACTTCAAATTGTAATGTAATCCTTTTGCAAATCTCTTTACAAATCTGGAATGTAAAGTGTCTTAAAGCTAATGCATCAATTGTTTCTGTATTTTGAAGGGAGACCCTCTTGTTTATTTATTTACTATTTTATGAACCATTATTTTTATTTTTGTATTGAGTGATTATTCTGCTGCTTGGAACATTCAATGTTTGCAGTCAATTGTAATGCCATTTTTGCTATTGATATTTTTAAAAAAAAAAAAAAAAAACGTTGCAAACTACAATTAAGATATTTTTATACCTAAAAGAGGAAAAAATAATGATAAGGAAAAGCATGTTATTGTACTTTATAAAATATCTTTTAGTTTGATTCTTTATTTTTTTTCACAAATGAAACAATACATAAATGAACACTACGATAAGATACTTTTATACCTCACACTGGAGAAAATCAGGACTGAGGATAATCTCATTAATATCTCTGATCATAAACCTGTAAGTTATAGCCTCTTTTCTTTTGTTTTGTAAACTCTGGAACATGTGTGTTTGTAAACAGAGCCTCACACTCCATTCATGCTTTCCCCCCCACACACACATGAAGGCAAAGGGGTGTCAATTCAAAGGGCAAGAGATACCCTCTGCCTTTCCCTTAAGGTGGAGGCGGAGGGCTACGGGGAAGGGGTACAAAAGAGAATTGAGACTCAGCCTTGGTCTTAAGTAACAAGTCTTTGAGTGCCTACTGTAGGTAGAAAAGCGCTATATAAATTGAAGCCATTTACCATATCCCTATTTTATTTTATTTTTTTCTCCATTCACCTGCAGTGTCTCGCCTTCAACAAAATATTCCTCAGTGTCACTGTATCACTGTCATGTTGCCAGAATTTCCATATTTTGGCATCACGACAAGCACTACAAACAGCCAATTCCAGGAGACAGCAGCCTCTGATGAAAAACAAAGATGTTATGATCATGGATCATTTAACATTTGTTATCGCCCCTCAGCTCCTGGGGAAGGTGTAGTAAAAAACGGTACTATGCAGCGTGTAATGGTTGTGTTTTGCGTTAAACAGACTCAACCAGCACATGCCTTGAATCACCCACACCACACATACATCGTGTTCTGTCCCGATGACACAGACTCGGGCCAGATGGTGCACACTGTGTGGGACAGACCAGCTGTTGTTCCATCAAACTAGCAGATAAATTGTGTGGAAAAGCAAGCCTATCTCATATCACAGGACGATATTACTTTAAAGTCCCCTTTTAGCACAGTGTCACTTGCATAAGTCTGTTTGATTGAGATCAGTTTTTCCCAAACAGTGTTCAAACTTGAAATCAACAAATTTAGTTACAACATAATTTGCCTTTCCAATTATTACCTGATACAATCACAGACACAATCAGCATAATATAAGGAGAAGTGAAGAGTAGAGCCAAGAATTAAATTGGAACTATCCATCCATCGGATCAGCAGTCCATACTGCCCATTACACTCCAAGCTGCCCATTACACACAGCACCAGCCCCTCATGACTCCTCCCTCAGGTGGTGGGTCCACAGGAGTGCCCATCATTCAGCCAACCTTATCGTGGTGGAGGTGTTTGAGCGCCCAAATGATTCTAGGTGCCACTTTCGGGGCTTTGTACCATGGTAGAGCAAACAGGTGCTAGGTGACGGGACAAATAGTGGTGTGGATCCACCACCTGCGGGAGTAGCCATGAGGCGACCCGGAAATTCAATAGAGCTGAGGAAGATTGATAGATTGAAGATCATGTTTTTACAAATCGGCAAATGTATTTAGAACGTACTAGTTTTAGCTGTAATAACTTGCTGTTTTTGACTGCTATTATTGCTTTTATTAATTGGGGCTTCAACTTCAGCCAAATGAAGGTTTCTCTGACCGCATACAGCACCAAAGGATCTTTAGAGGACACATGATTTTATATGTCTGTTTCTCCACTTTAGCAAAAAGATACTTTCCCCGTCTCTCCTCAGAGATCTTTCAGCTGATAAGTGTTTTTTGCTCCCCAGACGTCTGTGCAGAATACCAATGGTCTCAAGTTGCCACTTCAACCCGCCATTGTCTAAAATAGCAGAGTTGAAACTATTACAGCAATTATGTTACATCACAGTGCAGAAGTCAATAAAACGGATCACAATCTGAAGTGTTTTTGGAAAAATGCATTGTTGCATTGCGAAACCATTATCCTCAAAGAATTACCACGCCCCTTCCCCTCCTCAGCTGGCTTCACAGACCAAGGCCCCCCGAGCCTGGCCCCCGCCAACGGTGCCCACTGCTGTTCTCTCCAGAAGCGTCACTTCTGCTGTCTAGGATGTTTGAGGCCTCTGTGTTTCGACCATGCACAGTAAGCCTCATATAAACCGGTGGCCCAGAGAGGCTTGACAAAAAAAAATCTAAATGTGGTTCTAATTGAGTGCTGTCCATCTCACATCAATTTTGTGTCTGAAACCACAGAGGTGGTGGAGTGTGTGCTATTTTCAGAGACAATGTACTCAACCACAAACTGTCATTTGGGTTTTTTTTTTTCACAATTTGAGTATTGAGTCATTCAAAATAGTCTTCCATACTTTTTCTGAGCGTTTACAAACCACCACAAATTTGTTTAATTGAAGATTTTTCTGAACTACTCAGTTGTGTGCACAGAATTTGATTGTTTGGTGATTACAGGTGATTTTTTGGTTCGTGTGGATGTCGCTGATGATGGGCACGCTAAAGAACTTGGTGCTGTCCAATGTTTGATTTTACTCAGTATGTGAGTGCGCAAACTCACAGCAAAGGTCATACTCTAGACCAAGTCATTAACTCATTGAATGCCAGCCATTTTCAGATCAGAAAGCCCCTGAGTGCCAGCCGTTTCAGTGATTTTTTTAACCCATCTCTCCCACAGAATATTGTGTACAATGACTATGAAAAAGCCTACTAAAAGAAAGATCAGACTCTACTATTTCATCAGAAAAAATAATTTTGTCTTTACCTTTTTCTGTTCCTGAGTAAATGGCTGTAGAACATAGGGTGGTTTCACCAGAAATGCCCGTTTCTGACCAAAAAGCTGAGAAAAAGAGCTTTTTGTGAAAACAAACATTTCAAGCAAATAGTGACTTTGATGCTAATATTTTTTTGCTTTAGTGACACCTTGGACACCTGTATATTGGTTTCCTTCAATAATAACACAACACTGAGAAAGAGTTTTTGATGCCAAAATAAAGATTTATTTGAAGCATTCATAAACTTTTAAACTGACCGTTTGTGTCGCGCTCCTGCTCCGCGTGGAGCTCCGTCCATACCTCCCTCCGCTTGTGAGCAACCCAAGGCTCATCGCGAGCTTTTTGCTGAGACAGCTCTGATCAGGGTGACTAATGATATTTACATGAACACTGACGCAGGCAAACTCTCAGTTTTAGTTTTGTTGGACCTGTGACGCGCCTTTGACACGGTAGATCATGGAATCTTGTTAGAGAAAATACAAAGCTGGGTGGGAATCTTCAACACTGCTCTAAACGGGTTCAAGTCTGATCTAGAGGACAGGACGTACTTTGTGGAGATTCGAGAACTGTGTGTCAGGCAAAATTGCCATGTCCTGTGGTTCTCCTTAGGGGTCAATTCTGGGACCTCTCTTGTTCAATGTATACATGCTCCCACTGGGTCAGCTAATACGCAGCTATAATGTGTCCTACCACAACTATGCAGATGACACCCAGATTTATGTGTCACTAACGGCAGGAGATCATAGACCTGTAGATTCACTCTGTCAGAGCATCGAACAGATCAGTGTGTGGATGCAAAACATCCTTTCTCCAGCCACAAGACAAAACTGAAATCATTGTCTTTGGTCTAGAGAAACAAAGAGAAAGTGTTATCAGTCACCTCAAGTCTCTCTCTTTAAAGTCAGGTTAGTCTTGGAGTAAGTATGGACTCAGACCTGAATTTAAATAGCCAAATCAAAGAAATAATATCAGTTGCTTTTTACCATCTAAAAACATTACAAGGATCAAAAACATAGTGCCTAAATCAGACCTAGAGAGACTAATTAATGCATTTGTCTCCAGCAGGTTAGACTACTGTAACATCTGCTCACTGGCCTCTAAACGAGCTGTCAAACATCTGCAGAACATCCAGAACGCTGCTGCTCAAACCAGAAAATGTGATCATATTAGCCCAGTACTCAGATCTCTACACTGGCTTCCTGTCACTCCGATAATAGACTTTAAAGCTGCTTTACTTGTGTACAAGTTGCTTCATGGTCTGGCTCCAAAGTACATCTCAGACATGTTTGAACCATATGAACCACCCTGGTCTCTGAGAACCTCAGGGACTTTTCTCCTGCATTTTAGTTTTTTGCTGCTAAAATCTGAAACAGACTTCCAGAAGTTGTGAAACAGGCCTCAACACTGACTATGTTCAAATTCAGGCTGAAAACAGTTCTTTATAGCCGTGCATATGACAACTGAAAGTAATTTCATCTGCTCTCCTCAATTTAAATGCAATTATATAATGATTATAAGTATTATCTGCCTTCCTGTAACTTCATGTTTATCTGAAGCACTTTGAATTGCCTTGTGTATGAATTGTGATGCATGCATTGTTGCATGGGGGCTATTTCTGTATGTCAAAAAGTATAAAGGTGTTGTTCTATTAATCTTTTAGTGTAATACAGACAAACATATTTTATTTACTGTGGAGTGTTAAGAGCAAATTACTAATTACTTTTCTTGTGTTTTCAGGGGCAACCTGTCGGTCAGTGTGACTTCAACATTCGGTTAGTTTGTATCGAGAAGGAGATCATTTCACCTCGAATGGAGAAGATGAAGACGGGGCAGATCGACAAAACAAAGGAGCCATTCAGTGTTCGAGCCAAACCCTTTTTTGACATCCACGCGTCGAGAAAGGTAATCACATCAATACAAATCATGGATGTTAGCTCGTTGACTTCAAGTCCGACCTAACCCCATATTTATTATTGTTAGTTTGTATATTTTTTTATGGAAATGAGTTTTGTTAGCAAAGTATTCTTCTAAAATTACTATTATACATCACAGTACGTGTTTATTACATTTCAGTTTCATGCTGCACAACATTAATTATCGAGAACAAGTAAAAACGACTGGAATCAGTTCAATAGCTGTTTAGAGCTACCGTTGGCGTCTACAAGCTGCAGTTTGTTTCATAAAACTTTTCTGTCAGTGGTAATTCCAAATCACTTTCCACTAAAAATATGTAAAAATAATTGATCTGTGGTCAGGACTCCAACTCCTCCGACTTTGATTTCACGCACCAGTTAAATTCTGCAGTTTGCACAGAGACACATGTTGTTTGTTTACACACTGCAGAGCAGGCAAACTTGCTAGTTGTTTTTGATTGGCTGCAGCCAAAGGGCACAAGCCTTGATAATTCTGATTGGAGAACATATCTATCACTCAAACGTTGGAAACATGGGGTAGAGAAGAAAGAAAAAAAAACATTGTCGTAGATTATAGCGGTAATACAATTCAATATTCATTAGGGCCTCCAACCGGTTGAGAACCTTTGTCTTGAGTTTATATTATTCAAAATTTACTTTTTTGGAGCTTTTAACAATCGTATACTGTCATAGGTTCATCAAAAACATACATATCTGGATTTGGTTTTAGTTGTCTCCATCAAAACTCTTATGTCCTGACTTTGATGTACGTCACAGAGTTTTCAATGGAGCTCAATTTATTTTTAAAGTCCAGACACCTTCACCAAACTCTCTCTCTCTCTTAACTACAATTTGAACTCTTTCCCTGTCCATTGCACCAGCATGGGAACGTTTTTTCACTCACTCACATTTTCCTATCATCTTGGCATTCTCTACAATAAAATAACAAGGCTGGGGTGTCCAAAAGTGTCCAAAATCAGTTATAGAAGCCTAAATTGTCTAAAGCATATATGTAATTTTCTGGCTTTAAAACAGTTAATCTTTCTTGCCAATAGCTGCTAAGAGAAATTCACTGTTAAGGACTATCTGCCTTCAAATGCAAAGCTGCAGGCGTTTTGGTCTTTCCATATACCGCTGGAGGGAGACTTGACATTCACAGCCGAGTGCACACATCACATCATAGCATACTGCACCAGAGAAAAATTCACTGCAGCAAATGCAAACAGCAAATTTCAATCTGAAGAGTCGACTTCACATAAGGCAACTTTGTTTTAGATGTTTCAAGAAGCCTTTGCATAATTCGGCCTCTTTCAGGACTAATTCAGCTGTTATTCTCATTAAGCACAACATAAAAAGATGACACATGATAAGTGCTGAATTTTAACACTATTTTTGTCTCTGTGTACTTTGAGATCGAGCCACAGGGGGGCGAGATCCAGTGGGATCTTCCAGCATTAATGCAATGGCAAATTTATATGCAAATCAGCGTATTCCAGAAACACATGTCACATGTCAAAAGATGAGTCACATCTCTTGAGAAATCAGACCAGAATCCAAGTTAGACTAATTAGACTAGTTAGACTAGACAATACACAGATTCTCCACATTTGACCGTCTGGGATAAAAACAATTAAAAGAAACAACTCTGGTCAAGGTCATTTGGCAAATACTCTTCAGTGCTTGAATACACATGTGAAAGTTTGTATGAACAATGAATATTATTGTGACTGCAAGGTAGAGAATTCATTTTTCCTCCGTGCTTCCTCAGAGCTTTGCACTCTTGCCCTAACATCGGGCCAGCTGGAGGTCAGTGCACATTTAATCTGATTCCTTGCTTGAGCCAAGATCACACAATCTGGACCCTTTATTCCCATCACTGATCAAAGCTCACTGAGGACTAAGATCTTGCACCACTCCTTTCGCCACATAGTTTCCTCTGCCAATGCTTCTATCTCCGTGTCCTTGCATTTCCACTTTGAAAATAAAATGAATGCTTCTCCCCCCCACGCTTTCTGGAGATGATCTTAAAATGAAGTCACTGCTTTCCTGACTGGCCTTTTGTCGAAGTCCAGTAGCCCTCTGCCTCTGCGTACAGTCAAATCCCTGTAGTCTGTGACATTACTTATTCATTCAGAGAGTCACACACCCTCCCACTCGTTCACCTCTCGACCAGAGCCTCTGGTTTGGGGGGTATTTCCGCTGTTTTCCAACTTAAACACGTCTCCATTCATTTCCCCACTGGCCTGGCCTCTTCCATGGGGAACATTTAGTCTTTAGCGTCCACTACCATGCTATTATCTCACAATGAAGCCCTTTTTGTATTAAACTCCTCAGACAGTAGGAGCAGAACTCTGAAAAGATCCCGGACTTTCCCTTCGTCTGGTTGACAAAGTATAGATTTCAGTGATTATTCTGAATTTAGGGGGGAAGCCATTAGTGATTTGGCATGCGAAATGGAGACAGATTGATTTTAACAATGTGTTTGTCACAGTGGCTGTTCTGGCTTCTGTGACTGCGTTTTTGGCATCGGAAACTGAACATCCGAAATCCAACTTAGTAACTTGGTATTTGCATTTTGCTTGTCACTCTGTTCCACACAGGGAAAAAAAGAAAGATTTTTATGGCAGGGCAGCATTAATTTGGGAAAATAAATGAATGCATCTTTAGTAATGCAGTGACCAGATGCATCAAGGTTTTAAGCGAAAGACTTTTTTTTTGGGTTATGGTCAACATTTTTTCTCTAAAATTCCCTCTGTGCAATCATTAATGGTATATTTCAAAATATTACAAGATGAGAAGTATGAAGAATTGACTTAGTTTCTTCTTATTACCTCATCTTTTCAAGATTCTGGATTTTTCCACTTCTCCGCTTAATAATATACAATTACCGGTACACACATTTTTTTAGACCCAGACCCATCTTAACATTGCAATGCAAGACTAAAAACAATGAATTAATAAAAATAGAGGAAAACAAACAAAGCACTTAATACAACTCCACCTTTTTGACTATTTTGTTGAGACGTTGTAAATGTTTGCAGAGTAATTAATAAATCTTGATTACCCTAAATTAGTGGTTCACAAACCCTTCACACAAGACACCAAAATATTTGACCACCAAGCTTCTAAAATGGTCTGAAATAAAATGTGAAACATCAAAGTCATTTTATAAACCTACCTTCAGTGCAGTACTAAAAATAAAAAGTATTTATTCTTAGTACATACGTCTTAAGTTTTCTTTTATTCTTGTGTTACTATTAGTCACTTTGGAAAAAAATTGAATGACTTAAATGACTTGAAACTGTTTGAGTCATTGGAGTTTGTGCTGCTTTTGAGTGGTTTTGGTGGTGGTTTTAACTTTGTAAATGCTTGTTTTATTTCAAAAGTTAAAGTGAATTAATCCTTGTTCCATTGGCTCTTATTTCTGTCTGTCTAAACATGCTCACAATCTGCATAAATACCCTTCATTTAGGCATTTTTTCCCAGTGTATGTCAAAATATACATTAAAATCATGTTTAGTTTTTAAATCGATGCACTCTTTTTAAAATCATTACGACAGCCGTATACTGTTTTCGTCAAAGCACTTTTGCATAAAAATTTTGACATTCCTCAAACTGTCAAACAATATCCCTTTGCTTTGAAAAAATGTACCCTTTGGCCTGCAATAGTGACAATCAAATTCAGTGTAAGGGCATTAATAGGTATTTTTAAAAAAGCATTTGATTTCACTTGGACATTGCATTACTATTACTATTAAAGAAATGACTAGTACCGCCTCTTCTACATCAGCTCAACCTGTGTACCTTTACTCCTTCTCTTACTACCACTAATGTGATTTTCTCTCTATTGTCACGTCAAAAGTGCAGCACTGATGACTGAGTTGACAATGACCTGATCTGAAGAATGGAGTTGAAAGCTTCCGTCTGTGATTGTCCTGATGATGACATTGTGAATATATGAATGTGGCTCCAATCTCTTATGGTTGAAGTGCTTCCAATCTGTGTATTCCCTGCTCGTGAGTACAGTAGCTCTAGTCCTATACATTGCCAGGAGTTGATTAAAACGCTGGACACGTTTTCCTGGTCTTGTTTGAAGCCGTCTTTAAGCAGCAATCTTGGCTCTCTGATAAGCTCTTGTAAACTCGACAATGTGCGCCAGTAGAGAAAACGGCACGCCTGTTTGTTTGCTTGTAATATGAAATATCATAGTTTAATTATTTGATCAATTCAATGATGCTCTTTGAACATATATTAATGATCTTAATCCAATACAAGATATTGCTGTTTAAATAATTCTTTGGCAATGGATACAAGTGTTTCTGCTAGGAATAAGATGTTAAGCCTGGGATTAGATCACTAGTCATTTTTCAGACCACTGATACCAGCTTGTCATTTCCTGCAATATTCACCTTTTCAACAGGAGAAAGTCCACTCTATGGGGATTATCGAAACTTGCTGTTGTGTTCTTTGATTTTTAATCTATCAAAATAGTTTTATTTGAACTCTCATTTATTTAAAACACCTTATATTAACTTATATTCAGCATGTTGTAGCCTTTTGAACCTGTACTACAATGTGAACGCCATCATAGACTTTAACCTGAAGTTGGCTTTTGTATTCATCCATCCATCCTCTTCTGCTTATCCAAGGTTTTAAGGCCAGGTTACAGCATTCGAAACAAGGACTCTCAGACACTACTCACAAAAAGTTAGGATTAATTGGCTTTTGGGTTGAATTTCAGGATGAGCCTAAAATGCATTCAAACCATAATAGGTGAACTTAATGTGACCTTCTCTATGCTTTTGAATGCACCTGTCCAACTGTTAAATGTTTTCATACTTTTTGCACATGTTGCTGTTCTCTAAAGAGGAGCTTAACAGCAAAATTCACAACAGGTGTTTGGTCCTCGAATCGACCAATGAATGACCTGGTTCAATTACAGCTGGTGTTATAACAGTCGTCCTCATCAGGCTGTTCACATTTTGACACCATGAGACCAAGACGACACCTAACAATGCATCAACAGGACCTGGCCATTGCATTGCTTCAAACAGGACGTTCTCAGACGGATGTGGCCACTGAGCTCAGAGTGTTCTCAGCAGGTTGCAACAGAGATACCAAGAGACTGGAAGAGTTTTATAAAGGCATAGAAGTGGACGTCCTTTGGCCACATCCCATGCTGATGACCGCTATATTGTGAGCAATGACCTGAATAACCGGATGATGAATGCCACTCAACTCCAGGCACGTTTAAGGGAGGTGAGAGGCACCCAAGTGTCACGTCAGACCATTCGAAACCGTTTACATAAGCAACCTGCAAGGGTTGCACCCCAAAACCTCAATGACCTGAGGGCTGCCTTTCAAGAAGAGTGGGAAGCCCTGCCTCAATAGACAATAAGTCGACTTGTGAACAGCATGAGACGCCTTTGTCAAGCTGTAATTGATGCTCAAGGGCACATGACGAGTTATTGAGATGTTTTGTAACTTTTGTTTGAACAAATTGTTTGTGGTGAGGAAATCACCAGTGCATCCTTCTAGTTAAATGTCCTACTTTCATGGTATGATAACACTGTAGCGTGAACATTTTAGATTTTCCACAAATCTCACCCGAAAGCCAAATATCCCTAACTTTTTGTGAGTAGTGTATGTGTATGTATATATATACATTCTGTAGAATAAATTGTTCACTTCAGTAACTGAGACACAGGCACAATTTACATATATTTACATTTGTATGAAAACGTATAGGTCCAAGGATCAATCCATGGGGTACGCCACAACTACATTACAACCGTATTGTTGTGGTAGGGCAAAGGGTTTGTTTTGAGCTCTGAACAGGGAAAAGAACTAAATGTGCAGGGTTGCAACAAAACACAGATAGATATGTTTTGATATGAGAAGCACAATATATTATCAAAAGAAGCTACAATTTATTGCAAAATTGCTGGACTTTCATCTGACAAACATTTTAACTGAGAAAAAAATAAAAGATATGTCAGTCTGTGATTTAAATTTACACGAAAACATTGCATTACTCACTTCACTACATTTCTAGGAAATAATCCAGCCTCGTGTTTAACAAACAGATGAAAACACATTGGCTGAGGTAGTAATGACATGTGATTTATACCTTTCTTCCATTTTAATGGTCTTGCTTTGCTTTAGTGGCACAATTATCAAAGGGAAATTGTGTTAATTTTTCTCTGCCAGTTGGAAAACATTAATATCCCACCTCATTAATCATGGGTCTGAGGACATTAGGAGAAAGTACCTCATTTTCAGAGCTTAATCCTGTCGTTTGACCCTAGAGTCATCTGGCATTTTGATTATCAGACCCAACTCAGTGAGAATCATGAGAAAGAATAACTTTTCTTATCTCTAACTTCATTTTCAGTTTTTTTTTTGGTGTGAGATTGAATTTGGATAGGGACCTCAGAGTAGATTCTTTCATAAGATTGCAGCCTTTCTGTGCAGCTCCCTCCTAATCACAAGCAGCGAGATTAAGCCTTGCCTCTGTGCTGAATACAAAGGATAAGGAGACAACTTGGAGTCAAATGCAAACAGCAGGTGAAGGAAGTCTAGGCTTTCCGGATTAATGCGCTCAATCACAGCCACTGATGCATAAAGAACGACATTGGCCCTTCTACCTTCAGTCCCACCTTAGGTTAAAATAATTCAAATTAAACCTGCAGTGCTTCCCGAACATCATCTGCAAGATTCAAAGTAGACATTTTAAAAATTCCATGAATATATTAATCTCACCGATACGAGTTGGTAGAGAAACGGTGTATTTTAACGTTTCAAAACTGTCCAACTCCCTTTCTTCGATAAGACCACATAGATTTGGATTTTTTCTGCTAAGTAAATATGTATTATTCATATTCATTCATGCAAGCGGCTCCTGGACTAATGCTAACGGCCCCTGGACTCATGGGTGATGGGTGAACAGTGTGTGAGTGGTCGGTGTTGGTCGGAGGGGCCGATGGCGCAGATTGGCAGCCTCACTTCCGTCAGTCTGCCCCAGGGCAGCTGTGACACAACTATGTGGTAACATAGTTACCACCACAAAGTCTGGAGCGAACGAATAATATACACATGAAAGAGCGCTTTGAGCATTCCAGCTGGAATGGAAAAGCGCTATATAAATAAAAGCATTATTATTATTACTGTTATTCATTTGGAAGCTACATTTTGTATTTACCAGGAATGTCTTTGGCTTGATGATCATAAACATTTTTGTTACATACGGAATTTATGAAATCAAGAAGGAGGCATATAGTACTATGTGGTTCAAGGTTCAAGCTTTCTTTATTAGTGCCTGAAGGTAAATTTGTTTTATAGCACTGTATTTGCTGCATTTTTGTCCACTGCAATCAAGTTGACACTGCCATCTACACAAGTTTATATAAAGTTCGGTTTGTGTGTTTAACCATCTGTCACGCCTGAACACATTTTTGTTTTTTGAGCATTTTATTTGTTGTGTAACTCCTACGGTTTTTGCCCAGTTTTTGTAATTTTCCCTTAAGTAGTCTATTTTTGTGTGATCTAAAATAATTTCATGATTTTTTGATTGATACGCCTTGGCAAATGGGCTTTAAAAACAAAACAAAAATCCTTTGTGGGTTATTTACACAACATTGTGTCCATCAACATTTTTTTCAATTTTTTATTATTATTTTGAAATTCTGACTCCTCTTTTTTCTTGCACCTATACTTTTCTTTAGACTATGTAACCCTTTAATTTCCAACTTTCTACCACAACATTCATGTACCTTATGGCATAAAAAAAACAAATAACAACAAAAAAAGAATTCTTTTTCATATTATAAATGAAAAATAAGCAATTTCTGGTCTGGGTGGTACAGCCTGGCATCAGGGAGCCATGACCTGAAGCATTTGTGTCCAAGGCAAAGTTTGTAGTGGCATTTTGAGTAAATATTGTTAGTAAAAAACATAGACTTCCATTGTAATCATTATACAAGAACAACAAGCAAAATATCTAGAACAATAAACAATCTTAGATAAATATAACCTACAAATACTGGTAGTCTTTTAAAAAAACGATGTGAGTGCTAGAATTGTCAGTGGGCATAAGTTCCAGAGCAGACTTTCTCTTTACTAAATGAAATTAGCAGCCAGATGTGAACAAGTCAGTCCCAAACCCAGCTGTAGGTGTGTCAGTGTAACAGGCGCCTGGATGCCCTTTGGGACAGCTCCTGGGACATTTCTAAAAATAGACTCGAGCTTAGTAGCTTATTTTAAAATAACATTATTCAATGTCTCATGGAAGGAAAAATATGTCCAACTGCTTTAGGCATGAAAGTGTTTGAAATGATCACACAAATTATTTAAAAAGTGTAGATACATGCAGAGAAGTGTCTAAAATATATATAAATATCAGCACTTAAAAATACATCAAATGTGATTAATTGTGATTAACTCATGCCATTGACGCAGTGACGCACATTTCACCTATGTTCTTACAGCCATTTACTCAAAATTGCTTTTTCTGATGAAAGAGGAGAGTCTGGTCTTTCTTTTTCATAGTCATAGTACACAACATTCTGTGGGTCTTGAAAGATGGGTTAAAAAATATCAAGATGCAGTATAAATACTAAATAATAAAACAAACGTAGGTATTAATAAGCCACATTTTCATTTTTTTTTGTAAAGACCTTGCAAGTGCTAAGCTGTTTAACTTCCTCAGGTGAGTGGTATTGAGTTCCATTCACTGGCGCCCTTCACTGACCATGCCGACCGACTAAAAGTGCTCCTAAGCAGAGGGATAACACGGTCACCTCTGGCAGAGCCTCAAGTGATGCGCTCAGTGCTCTTTATTTGTCTGACCAAGTCTGCGTGGGAACCTGGGGCCAAATCATGAGTTGCTTTATATACTGCATGAGTCTTAGATCTGCAAATTTCTGAAGAAAAAAAAAAGAAAATACTTTTACTTTTAAACTGCACAGTAATGATAGTGCCTTGGTTTTTTGTTGGATGTGAGTAGCCATAGCTGAACTTAGATCTTTGAGCATGTTTTTGTCCATTCCAAATGCATTTTTTGGCTGTAGATGGTTTAAGCGATTTGATTAAATTCATTACTTTAGTCTCAGTGATATTTGTTATGGCAAATGACTGTGTTGCAGAAAATGCAGGATCTTCTTTCGTTTCCTTTAGGGTAAAGTTTTTACAGATTACTGACACAGATTTAATAAAGTAATTGGTAAAGGTATCATCTATTTGCTATCAGCAGTTTTCTGGATAGTTTGTCCTTGAAGTAAAAAACAAAATAAACTATAAACAGTGCGGACTTGTAGGTTTGCTCTCCTGTCGCTGAGTTGATAAAAAACATCCTTCTCCCTGAACTCCTCTCCTGTCGGTGTCAGCAGCATGACAGTTTTTTTGTTCCTAATGGGTTTATAGTGCCATTCTGGGAGGAAGCAGCCTCCCCTATACACCGTGTCTCATTATCTGAGCACAGCACTGCACTGTTACTCTGACCTGACGCCTCTCTCTCTCCCTCTCTTCCACATTTCAGCTTTCCTTTCTTCAACAAAAAGGAAAAATGAAAAACAAGCTTGTGCTAAATCTGACTTGAAGGTTTCATTAACAGGAGTACAATCTTAGATCAGCACAGCATCTTAAGGTCTTATTTACAGGGGTTTAATTTCTCTGTCTCTGTCTATCTCTCTGTCTGTCTGTCTGTCTGTCTGTCTGTCTGTCTCTGTCTCTCTGTCTCTCTGTCTCTGTCTCTGTCTCTGTCTCTGTCTCTGTCTCT
>JAADKR020000012.1:6972509-6984516 GCA_011763505.2 Lythrypnus dalli
TTGACTGTGACTGTTCTCACCATCCTCCACCTCTGCTTATCTGTGATTTTTCTTGACCTGCCACTCTAGGCCTTAACTAGAACTCTGCCTGTAGTCTTCCATGTCTTCACTATGTCCCTCACAGTGGAAACTGAAGCTGAAATCTTTGAGATAGCTCAACAATCTTTGTCTTCAGCTCATTGGAGAGTTGTTTTGAGGCTCCCATGTTGCCACTCTTCAGAGAAGATGCAAACAGGGGAAATACTTGCAATTAGTTTGAAATAACCTTTCTCATGATTGGATTTACCTCTGTATGGAGGTCAAGGTCAATGAGCTCACCAAACCAACTTTGTGTTCCAATAATTTTTCCTTAATTTATAGACATATATTTAACTGACATTTCTTATCCAAACTAATGATTTATAAAGGAAAATCATGAAAAAAAAACACTGTGAATGGATTGTTCTGGTGGGAGATTCATCCTTTCTTATGCAAAGTGTCTAACTACTACACTACTACATGAAGCGTAATCATTTTGTGATTGATTGACATCTAAGCCCACCCAGAGTGCTATTGCTTTTCACCCGACAGCCTTATTTTCCAACAGTTGTATTCATCCGAAGTGCAAGACTATGATAAAAGAATGAGCTGCTGATGTTTTTTTTTTGTTCTGCTGTGTGGCTTTTGAACTGTGCACCCATGTCTACCCCTACCCCTTATCCTTGTCCAGCCAGGGATACCAATTGCAAACCCGAGACATGCGGCCCCATCATAGTGTTACATTGGACCCTGCCACCAGCTTCCACCCCCCACCTTTCCGCTCTCGTAACCAGAGCTACATGCGTGCAGTCAGCACCCTCAGTCAGGCTAGCTGTGTGAGCCAGGTAAGTTTAACCAATGCACCAGCAATAACACTCATCAACACTTTATGATAAAAAAACTTTATATATACCTTTATGTTTACAATATTGATTTTTGTGCATTAAAGTTAAACATGTACAGAGCAAATTATTATTACTGATGCTAAAATGTAAAGCTGTGTTTCTCAACCTTTTTGAATCCCAATCCTTAGAATAGTAACTGCAACAAAATTCTACCTATTATTTGGAATTAAGTTACAACTAGGGCTGGACGATAGACCGTTACTGCAGCATAAACACTTAGTGTAGAGGCAGACAGCAACAGGGCAGCTCCAGGTTTGTTCAAGTCAAATTTAAGACTTTTTTAATACCTTTTAAATACCCTCATGGTGAAATGTATTGCCATTATGGTGGGCCTTATTTTACTGATAATGTAAATAAATATCAATTAAATCAAAGGATATTGAAGATAAAATAAGCTCAAAGTGAAAATAAGATTAGTCAAAGCATAAGGAAATAGTTGGACAGTTTGAGGAATATATTTTATTTTGCACAAGACTGGTGTCATAAAGCAAGTGCATTGATTTAAAAACTAAACAAAGCATATTTTGACAAAAACATGCACATCTTGTCTTAGATCAACTACTTAAAAGTTGGTTGAATGAACACAATTTATGTTGATTTTGAGCAGGCTTAGAAGATCTTGAAACTGGAACAAGATTCAGTTTGTTTAAAATGAGAGAAATTAACTTGTGCACTTAAAATTTAAAAAACAAAACAAAAAACATTTGAAATGAGACAAAAAAGTCAAAGGCAAAACAAATTGTTCTTGTTCCATGGACAAATCTACACAAAGTTAGTTCAAATGCTGATATATCAAGCTATTCAAGTCTTTTTATCTAAAATAAAAATAGGACTCATTGCAAAAAAATAAATAAAATAATGCTTTCTTTGTTTTATTTAATGCTTTTAAGGCCCTCAATTTGGAATGATCAAATGTAATATATTTTTTAATGATTTAGGACCCTGGGGCTATCCTGAGTAAAAACTCACAACAAATGATATGTGGTATCTATAAGGTTTTTAGTTAACCTTTAGAGTGGTAGCATAACTTTAGGAGAATTATGCTAGTAAAAGCCAGTTACAGCCATTGTTTAGGACTGACAGTGCTATATGAGGCTTCACTTCTTTACTACTCAGTACACTATAAAAAAAACATATAGTCTACAAAAGCAGGGTTAAAATAAACAATACAAGAATGTATAAAAAGGTGAGGATAAGCTCAGGTTTGGCAAAGCAGTCATGAAATCTTAATGAATTTAAGACAAAGATATTCCTTCAGACTCAAGCTGATGACATTTCATAAAAGAAATGGACTAAATGTTTTTCCTTTTTCACATCGCCCTGCCCTTGTTGTGACCCCTATAGGGATCTCCACCCTCAGGTTGAGAACCACTAAACCGGTGACAAATTTTGTTTGATTTGGATTTGTAATTTGAGACTGAGACTTTAGCTATTTTAGAAAATTACACTCTTACTCAAGTCAGACAACTCCATGTTTGATTATGTTGTGCAATGTGCCTGAAATGTTGCTAAACTCTTACTACATAGGTTTGGTTTTGCTGTGCTCTGTTGCTTCTTTATTAAATCCTGACATTCATTCGTTCAGTTTAAGGTCCGTTTTTGAAAGTGGCGTGTCCTTATGCTAACGCTGCTCCATATTTGCTGTGCAAAGGGGAAGAATCAAAGTGAGAAAGAGAAAGGAAGAGGAAAAATTAAGGACTGCTATTCCTGTTTTTGTCTCTCAGGTGAGTGAGACTGAGGTCAATGGCCAGTTTGAGTCAGTTTGCGAGTCCGTTTTTAGTGAAGTAGAATCCCAGGCCATGGAGGCCTTGGACCTGCCCGGTTCGTTCCGCACTCGAAGCCACAGTTACCTCCGTGCAATTCAGGCTGGTTATTCCCAAGATGACGACTGCTTGCCTTCAATGACATCCTCCACTGTCACTTCAACTCTCAGATCCACAGGTAAAATGATCCCCCCAGAAGAGCCAGGGCTTAGACCACATAACCCCATGCATCCTATACATACGCACTCTTGTGACATACCTACATATGTACAGTGGGAACCCTTGAGTTTCAGGGATGCCAGGCTGAATGTCCCCCTCCTCCCCTTAGCTACGACTGTGTGTCTGTCTGCCTCTGCACATCCCCCGCCCTTCTGCAGCTGCTTGGATGTTTTAGTCTGCACGACCTTCGATTCAGCACTGTAATTTCAACTTTTGATTTGCCACTTGTCTTTAAACGTCATCTAGACGCAGGGTTGGAGGGTTCCTGACTACACAATCACTGACAAGACACAGAACCACTTAAGCACTTTACATGGCATGCCTTAGCTGAGCAGACTCTACCCTGAGCATGTGAAAATGTGGTGTTAACTGTTTTGTGAGTAACTTAGAGAGGGGATGCATATAAACAATAAAAAATAGAACATTGTAGAAATGCAAGGTAAGTTGCCAAGTAGTATATTACACGGATAGGTGATTGCACAAAGATGCTGTGGACTTATAAATCAATTATTTTTTTTTTATTGTGTATTAGCATATTAAAGCCGAAAAATGAAAGTAGCATGCACTTTAGTAGTAAGCACCAAAAGAAATGAACTAACTCGCCTCTTTGTGCAAACATGCAAGGACTTAACCCTCACTAAGTGCATTTGTTGTATGCTTGGATGAGTAAAGCTATGAACCCTATTGAAACAGTTTTGTACTTTTTGTAAGCACCTTTGGGCATATTTTGTTTAATTGTGACCAAACTGAACTGTATTTTTTGTAATTTCATTTTTTTTTAAAGTCTTGTTATCTACAATTGGGGTTGCTGTCAACATTCAGACGTAACTGTGGACAGAGGGGTGCTCTTCAATCCCACCGTCTTATTTGCTGAACTCTTGGAGTCTTTGCTCCTACACTGTTAGAAAAATCCGACATCAAATTTTATGGGGTGTAGCAGAACAATTGTACCCGATAATTGACATTCTACTTAAAACGGAAGGTGTGTTTGTACTCGGTCAGAGAGTAAGCCAAATTGGATGGATTTATTCATTTGCTAGCAGGCAGCACTAGTTGATCATGTCAGGTTAGGAGTTTTCCCTGACGCGCAGCAAACCCCTCTCCATTTGACCATCCATCTGAAGGATAACCAGGGGAAAAGAACAACTGGATGATTGTTGCAGGTATTTTAATGTCGACACGCATACATATATCTATGTATATGTGTGTTTTTGCACTGCCTTCTCAGTACATATAAGATAAGACTCTAGTGTGCCAGTATAAAAAAAGATTTAGTAATCTGTTTCATTCACTTAAGCACTTGAGAACCCACAAACACTGTGCTCATGTATCCCTACTAAAGCACTTAAAAAACTGCATACTATAAGGATGCTTTTGGAATGAAGTATTTCAACGTAAAGCAGCAGTACATGTATTTCACATTGCCACTGTCTCCAGTCATTGTGGGAGCTGTCTAAATAAGAGTATAGCGTGACAGTAAATGTGTCAGCTGTCTTTGACTGTGGGATTGCAGCCTCTTCCTGGTGACCCCTACCCTCACCAGGCTTTCTATCTGCATGGTCTAGATCCACCATCTTGGACCTGACATGTTCAATAGGGTTCATATCTGCTTCTTAAACCAGTGGAGTGTGATTATCCTAATTTCTCTTGACATCTTTTCTTTTGCACAAAAAGCACAATTTCAAGCTTAATGTCCAATATGCCTGATTCACAAACTCTTCTTGAAACAAAAAACTATCTCCAAATGCCTATGACTATGTTAATTTCATGTGTGGCTACTCTTCAATGCGCTGTGTTGTGAAAAGATGGAAAGACGCTTGATGGACCTTTCAGCTGACTGAGAAGGCAGTGAAAAACATTGTGAAAGCCTACAGTATGTGAGAGTTTGCTATAAGTACAGTATTTATTAATTAGCCACTTATATGCACAGCTTTTACAGTATAAATAGAATAAGTCTATAGGCACCATCGCATTGGTTTTCACATACTGGATGTTTTCCATAGATATGTGTTTGTTAGTTCAGATTCCCATTCAGTCGTACTCCAGCTGTTCCTTTCACTGTGAATATCCTTGTTTGCATATCCAATCTATTTTTCAGAGGGATATGATGTTGTGGATGCCACCTCTTTGCTAAACGATGATATGATAGAAGACGACGATGGAGCCAGCTCGTCCGCATACGCAGAGCTGGAACGGCTGGAGAGAGAGACTGCAGCTGCACGCAGTCAGCACAGCACAAGTTCCACTGTAACAGCCATTTCTGTTCCACCTGCGACTCCGCCCTCCTACAGGGTGCCTGGAGCTTCACCTATAGCCACATCTGAGGCCCCAGTCCCTCAAGCCCTGCAGGCATTCAAAGAGTCCGCCAACATGGTCGCTGCGTTCAACCTGCAATGGAAGGATGAAATCTCTGCAATGCGCTACGAGCTGGCGGAGCTACGGCGGGACGTCTGTGGGGAACTGAAAACTTTTAACAGCAACTTTTTCAACTTTACTCAGTGCTACAACATGTGGACTTTGTGCCGGGAGCCATGCAATGACAGCACCACTCAGACAGATGACCGTGTGTCCATAGGAATCCAAACAGGCTCAAGCTGGGCCATGAGGCAAAACACTGAGGACAAGTCAGTCATGTGTCAGCCAGAGCCAACACCCTTTAATATCATGGACTTTATGGACCCTCCACGGATTGAGATTATAGAGGGTACTCCAGAAAGCACCCCAGAGGGATCTGGAAGTCCTGCAAGCCCCCTTCCAATAGAGGACTTTCCATGGGACATCAACAAAAAACAAAAGGCAAACAAGCAACAGGACAGTATTGGTCACACAGGAGGTCACAGAAGCGCCAGTCTAGAACTGTGGAGCCGCAAATACAATAGTGGGCCAATGTCATACCTGTCTATGTCATTTTAATCATTGTCATTGTGTACATCAAGAAGATATTCTAGTGTTATAAGGGAGTTAAAATGTGGATGTGATATGTCCCTTTACAGGCAGAGCCTGTCATCTCTTGAAAAAAAGTGTCTTGCTTATCAATCAATGTACTGCAGCAAAGATGACAGAAGACTGTCAACGATATGATCCTAAAGTGCCAATAAAAAACAATGATACCATAATAAAATTACATGTAACAAAAACAAGCAACATTTAAATTGTTACAAACAAAAGTATGCAGAAAGGATTAGAATCAGAATTAGAATTAGACATACCCTCACATTAAAGTGAAGTACATTTTTATTTTGATGTATAGGCAGTAGCTTTACTGGATCACAGACTATGGCATGTTCAATTTGATTACAAAAATAACTGGGTAGATATAGATGCCATAAAAAACGGCAAGCACACTAGAAATGTTAATGCTGTTTTTAAAAAGCAAAATCTCAGTGATCAAGAACGCTCTAAAAGCCATCGTCATTTCCAAGTTAAAAGTATTTATTACAGCAATAATATGCAGGTGGTAGTAAATAAAAGAAGTCTGTGAAAGTAATGGCACCTGTTTCATGACAACATTTAGATTTAACATGAGTGTCTTGCTGTTTACACCTCCTCAGTCCAATAATCTACTGCCTATGTGCCCCTTCCTCATTAGAATATTTATCTATAGACAGCAAAATACTGTGAATATTTTTAGAAATATAATTTTGTTTTCAGTTCATCAATGATGAACATTTAATTTTCAGAAATGTTTAGTTGTAGTAAATAACAATAAGTATCAATTTATTTCATCCATCTGTAGCTATTTCCTTTTGAATGTGAAGCTTAGATAATAAGTTTGAAGACAGTCATGCACAAAGCAACTGTGACACTTTAAAAGCATTCGATTTTCTGAAAATGAAAAGGTCAACTCATCTTAACTGTATCTGGGCAAAACCTGTGGTTCACATGTTTACACGAACACACAAATGCAGTGCTGTATAGAAAACATATGCATCATATTGTGAGAATGTACTGGCTTCAATTCATTCCAGCACAAAATGCACTCATGTTCAAACTGTGAATATGTACATAATTGTACTGATTTGTACAAAAAAAAGTATTCAGAACTTGTTAAAAAAAGTTGGGCAGTGCTCAGAAAGGAGACAATTTTCTTTTTTACACAAACAAAGGTGTAATAATACAAATGATACAGTTTATGAGAGCCTTGTCCTTATGACCGTGCACTTCCTTCTTGACATTGAGGTCCACAAACGTATATATCCTTAATCTTTGATTCACCGTCAGTACGCAGACAGGTTTCATTTTTCCAGAGCCGTCATGTGGCTCATTAAAGCCATACGCTTTAGCCCATACACATACAGCCATACATTTTTAAATGCCGTCTTTCTCTAGTACTGTATTTTTTGGACTATAAGACATAGCTTCCTGGGTGTGAGGTCTCTCCCGGCAGCACATTGTTCAAGTACCGTTTGTGAAGTACTCTTGTTGTGGCCATCTTGCTTTTACGTTTCCTCCTATGCGTTTTGAGGCGTTTGCATGCAAGTGGGAGGAAACGTAAATGGTGTGTAGACAGCTTTAATGTGATGGAGAAAACAAAAAAGCTAGTCGTGGGTTAAAAGTAAGATGGCCACAACTAGAGTACTGTCTGGAGCTGCTCTTCCTCGGACTCGAAGCAGTGGGAACGGAGGTTGGAGAATTGGCAGAAATCGCTGAACACACGGGCCTTAACCGATCAGGAGCTTTTCTCTAGAAGTGACGTAGGACGTAGCTATGACATGCTGTATGTAGCTGAGCTGTGACAGGGAGGATTAAGTTAATGCAGCGGTCTGTCCCTCGGTAGGAATTACAGAAACAAGAAAAACAAAGGACTTTGCTTTGAGACAGTAGTGAAGAGCTGGAAACCCTGTGTAAGTGATCAAAACTTTGTCCACAGGACTTTCTAGCTATTGCTAGCATTAGCCAAATGCGCCCGTCATAGTTTTCTGTGAAGTAAACAATGTATTTATTAAGAAGAAGTGCAGAAAGGGCTGAAGGCGAGGCGTCCAGGAAAATTTGACACACACAATTTTTCCCAAGACACGCGACTGGCTTTGCAATGAAAAAGCGACCAATTACAGGCGCCAGGGCTGTTTAGGCGAGTGTGGTGTGTATACACCTTAAGAGTTTACCAGTCCTTCACAAGTTTCTTGCTCACTCCAAACTTTCTTTCTGCTCCTCAAGTACCGGTACCTTTTTCAGATGATTATTTCACGAACTGTAGCTTGTAATCTGCATTTTTTGGATCGTACAGAAGAAGCAGATACTGGTACACAAGCCCAGAACACCCTCTTGCGGCTGTCAGTTAAATATATAAGTCGCACACCCAGCCAAACTATGAAAAAAATGCAAATTGTAGTCCGAAAAATATGGTAATAAATGATATTGCAGAAAGACAAAAGAAACAGAGGTCCTTATACTAAGACAATCAGGGCCACGTCAGCTTCGACCTCTGATGATTCCCCAGAGGTGCAGTCCATTATTAACCTGCTTCACTCATGACAGCTTACATAGAAAGACCAGATCACATCTTCTAATTGACAACTTCGCAAGTTCCATAAAATCCACTGACTTCGCCCGCAATCCAACCGATTTGTTTAAATAGTTTTAGTGTTCTGTTCGTCCGACCACAGTGAATGTGGCAGGACACACTACAGCAGTTAAAGCAACACAATACAAGAAAAGTGGCATTATGAAAAGATGATTACAGCTATAATTCTCTATCGGATGGTATTGTTGTAAACTGAAGGCACATCAACAAAGCTTTAAGTTTACAAAATATATTTAAAACTCCAAACTTCTAATTTTTCTTGATGATACAGGTGAAAATAATGTTTTGCTGGCAGCAATACAGAGTTTGTTTTCTCATTAAACACTTAATTGTTGCTAAAAATCCAAATACAAGCTTAATTTTCTTATTACGAGCCAGCTCAAGGTTGGATTAGCATATCATTATTCCGAACAAGGCAGACGACTGTGACTATATTTAGCCTATTTCAGTTGAACTACTTAATTTTTTTTTTTTAATTTAAGCCGTGGAATGAATGTTTCTGGTTGTTGTCTGTGTTCACTTGTTTCCCATTGTTTCCTGTCGTTTGGGGAAGCAAATGAATTTAAAGGTGCTTAAGAGTGGCCAATTATGATGTCTCGGATAAATTATATACATTCATTCATTCTATGCAAAAGGTTCGCATTGAAATATAGAAATATAGCCCCCGCAATACCTTTACTTTGTAATTAGTATTGACCTAAGATAATACAGTTTGCGTATTATCATGTGGCTTTGGAGTGCAAGTGCCAGGATAGAAATTACTCCTTTGATTTAACCTTTATTCTGATTTGAGGTGGAAAAATATGGTTTGATTCTTTATTTATTTATTTATTTTCCACACATGAGACATTTAAGCAGCAGAGACATGACATTAGAATAATAAGAAGTTGCTAATGACCAATCACTGTTGAGCGTCCATCTGACCGAAAAAAAGAATCCATACACAATGGTAAAAATAATTGTCTTAGGTCAAAAAATTGCTCTAAAGTGCTTGAATTTAAAGAATTTCTGCAGATTTTGGAGAGATTTGGACTGTTAATTGCCAATGGAACAAGCCTGTTTTTTTCTTGCCATAGATTTTTGTGTCAGTTCAATTGTTGCTTTCTTATTTTAACAACACAACTTAACAACTGTTTATATTATTTTTTGTGATATTGGTGAAGATGATCAAATGCTGCTCAAAATCAGCCTACATTCAGCCTGTTAATTCAAGCACTTTTTATGCCATTTATCTTATTTAAGACAGTATTTTTTCCAGTGCATCATTCTCATGAGATGTGACTTGTTTGTTGTTGGCAACAAACCCCCATTGTTTGTTGCCAACAATGGGGTAAATTACAGCGTAAATAACAAAAATAACAAACAAAAGAATCATTGTTGCCCAATTATAAAATGCCACAATTATATACCGGATTTTATGTTATTTTTATTATGAACAATGCATTGGAGCACAAGTAATTTCAATTGTTGGATGTGGACCAAACTCATTCCTAACTTACTGAAAACATTTGTAACATCCCAATTTTTCCCACAAGGATGACATTATAAGCACATTTCACAACTTACAGGGTCAGAACTACTAAAAAAAACAGGCTCTAAGTTCATCAAATTATTACAAATGCTTTGTAATTAGACACACCATATGTTTTTCTAATATATCTGAGTACTAAATTATGAGAAAATAAATGTTGTTCCACAACTAAAAAAAACAGATATACGGCCTTTAAGACATTAGACCTTGAAGACCCTATACTTGATTTTGTTGTTGTTTTGTTTCTACATTTATTGAGTCCTCTTTTGGTACCGGTATATTGTTTAACTTATTGTAACTTTGGAAATAATACTGTAATACTAAAAAGTGACCCTGCAAGTTGTGAAATACGTAAGTAAACTCATTCCTGGAACTGGGATGTTAGAAATGTATTCGGGAAGTAAGTTTGTTTGGTCCACAATTAACAATTTAATTTACTCTTTTTCATTGTTTGTAATAAAAAAACAAGGTATAAGGCCTTCAACGAGCACGTTTTCAGGGTCACTGTCACAGAAATTCTAGAAAACAATCCTGCAGGCTTATGAAATGGATACAAATTTAAGTTTTAGAATCAGAACAAATGTTGTTCAGAGTTTAAAAAAGCATCAGGCTTAGTGCCTTTAAGACATGATTTACTTTGAGTGAAGAATGGCATTTTGACTCTAGAGGGAAACTAATCTTAATTGTCGTTTACCTATTAGCCCAAAGATCTAGCCCTTCTTTTTAAATGTTTAATGTAGCAGAAATCTTGAGAAAAGACCAGTATCATATTATATCTATTACTATATTACTACAGTATAAAATAATGACAAATTTATCTTTTATAAAAAAAAAAACAGTTAGCTGAGATATTACCATTATTTTTTTCACTGTGTTATCTAATCTAATGTAACTGTTTTATTTATTGTGTTAATTTATGACAATCTATTTGGAGATTTGTACCGAAAGCTGTGTGAAATAAGGGTTTTCGAAGGACCACACATCATTTTACATAATGTTCTATTTTGCCTTTAATATTTAAATATATGTATTTTTACGCATTTGTTTTGCATTAGCCATATTCCAATTTTCAGGGATCTCAAATGGCATTGTTAAGTGAAGCTTTTTTTTGTCATTTCCAGTTAAAGCATTGTTTGAAATGCTTTTCTTTTGAAAGAATTAAACTTCTGTATTTGATTGTTATTGTGTTGTAAAGTTTGTTGCATTAGGAATGGGGCTCATAGCTTTACTTTGAGGAATCCACACAACACCAAATACACAACGCATGAGAAAAAGCACTGTCTGTCGATGAAATCCAATGCTTTGTACTAAGTTATCACCCTTTTGTTTTGTTTTCTGTTTCTTTCTTTTTCCTTTTCTTTTGTCATTTTAGGCGCCCGTAGCTTAGGGGGGCGTAGAGAGTACGGTAGGTCTGGCAGGCCCCAGTTTACTATTCCTTTTTTTCCATGTTGTTAATGCATTCTGTCTATTTTGTGTCATCGTTTGCCACTTAGTAAAAATAAGAAGTGTTTTTTGCTTGTCATAAGTACAATGCATTTAAGTGTCTTCATCTGTTTATAGTCCAACCCAAGCAGTTTATTAACAGCACTGGACAGAACTGTCAACAGAAGCAGAACTTATGACTTACTGAATTTGAACAGTGGTACACTACCTGTTCAAGTAGAAATAATAATACAAAAAATATATACTGTATATATACAGTATATTGTATAAAGGACACAAAATGTTTTTCTTTTGTTGTTTTGTTTTCATTCTTTCAAATTCATTGATTTCCTTCTTTTAATCATTCTATTGTTTAAATTCAGAAGGAATTAACTCAAATTAATGGAGCCAAATCTAATATGATTAACTGTGGATCAGTCTGTTTTTAATTCTTAAGCACTTCCATACATAACAAATGAAGCACAAACAGGAAAATAACCAAATATTTCCCACTGTCCCGTACTGTAGGCCTTCAAAGAGATCAGAGAACTATATAAATCCAACATGAGGATCATGATTTATTACATTTGCAATTCAACTTTCAATTTAAATATGTTTTATATAT
>JAADKR020000012.1:7126450-7138664 GCA_011763505.2 Lythrypnus dalli
TTACTAAAAACCCCGCCATTAGACGGCACTCTGGGCATGGCATTTAGAAGAGCCAAAAGGCGTGCTTCGGGGAGTTCAAGTGTTAATAGTATTTGGATTAGTGAATTAAAGTAACAGAAACGATATAAATACTACACCATTAGCTGATGCTAACGGCGCTAACGGCGCTAAGCTATACATATGAATGACAGACTCTTATGCTAATACTAACACGGACTAATTCGGCACTCATCAACGTTATTGCACGGCTTTATCGCGTTGGTCCGGTCCTGGTAGTTGGCTCTTAAGTGTTAGCAATTGGGCATTTCATTCACAGACATGTTACAGCGGAATTTGAATGTTAAGGCGGGTAAAACTATACCTGAAGCCTGACAGTGTTTGACCAGCCCTCGGGTGTTTCCGGAACTTCCTGCTACCAGCGATTAAAAGCACCTAATTGGCCCACGGTCACGTGACCGGGGAGAATGGAGATCTCGCGGGATTATCAGAGGTTATGTATAGGGGAAGATAACAAAGGTTTTTTTTTTCCAACAGTTGGTATATTGGAGATTATTGGAGGGTGAGAAATCATGATAGTAAATGATAGTTTTTTTCTACACAGTAGATTATGGGACCTGGGTTACACAAGCAAGTTTAATTTTATGACATTAAGGGTTCACTGCCTGTAGATAAAAACATTGTAAAGGTCTTCTTCTGTACCGCATTCTTTTTTCTTTTTCTTTTTAACAATCTATGATTTACAGTGGGATGTGAACATTTGGGCAACCCTGTTAATTTTCATGATTTTCCTTTATAAATCATTGTTTCGTAGGATTCAAAAAATCCGTTAAATATATCACACAGGAGACAAACAGTGATATTTGAGAAGTGAAACCAAGTTCATAGAATTTACAGAAAGTGTGCAATAATCGTTTAAACAAAATTTGGCAGGTGCATACATTTGGGCACTGTTGTCATTCAAAGATGGTTCACCATCATGGATTAGGGGAAGCTGTCTCAGAGATTTCAGTCGTCTGTTTCGACAGTTAGGAACATACTGAGGAAATGGAAGACCACAGGCTCAAAGTGGCAGACCAAGGAAAATCTGGGATAAACAGAAGTGAAGAATGGTGAGAACAGTCAAAGTAAACACACAGACCTACAACATGATCTTGCTGAGGATAGAGTTATAGTGCATCGTTCAACTAGTTGGTGCACTTTACACAAGGAGATGCTGTACGCAAGAGTGATGCAGAGAAAACAAATGAAAAAAACGTACACTTAAAAATACGGATACATACAAATTGTCAAGCACAGGACAACAGGCCATTTGCATATTGTGGGCTTATATAAAGCATTCGAGATATAATAATAATGATAATGTGATTTATTGTCATTGAACTTTTTTCAAAAGAAAATGTATTGAGTCAAAAACAATATGAAGAGCATAAGATGCCTGATATTGAGCCCTAAACAGTGTTGCGGAGAATACTTTGAAATTGTATTTAGTTACCGAATACTTGCCTATACATGTATAGTAGTCTGTTACTTTGTCCAAACACTGCATTCTGTTATATTGATTTGCATCACATTTACTCATAAATACTAGCCTGGTTAACACCTGACTAAATCACAAGTGAGATTTAGTCTGGGGAAGAGGCTAAAATGAGGCGTGGTTAACGACAGTCCAGAGCCGTTTATTGGCCGATACAAGTGTCTGTCATAAGCGTCTGTGCGAGGCATTTAGCCAATCGTATCAATGCTACGTGATGACTTATGTAGCGCGACCAAGAAGTGTTCAGCTGATAATAAAATGATAAAACTTAATAACCCTTACCATTTATTGCCCTGGCCCTAGCAGCGGGGAAGCCCCGGCCGCTACGAAGCTAGCTCCCCCGGAGCTCCATAGGGAGCGCCGCAAGAGCCTCCGCAAGCACCGCAAGAGGCTCGACTCGAGTCCGCCTTTTTGTTTGAATTGAATCTGAACCTGTACTGGAATACAGTTGCTAAAAATGAATCTTTTGACCAACACTGGTCCTAGATCTGTACATCCTCTGACAACCAGGGTTTGCTGCAGCCTTCAGAAACATCCCAACAGGATGACTCTTGTCCAGAGACCCAGGTGATGATCCATGGCATGTGAATGTGTCAGCAATGTCTAGCTCATTCCTCCTTGTCTCCTTCCCATGTCTCAGAAAGGGTTTTCATCCACCAAGGTCTTTTCTGTAGGTACAACATGGGCAGTTAATATATTTTTTTTATTTTAAATAACAATGCCCCTGTACAAATTGAATCTTCCTATTATCCTTTGTTATAACTTCTAAATGCATTGATAAAATCAAAAGCACAATTTTTGCTCTTCTTTTCACAGTGGCATTATGAGGTTATATAATTTTTATGTTATAAATACAGTGTTCCCTCGCCATATCACGCTTCACTTCTTGCGCCCTCGACGTTTCACGGATTTTTTAAATACAGTATTCATTCCACTAAACGGCATTTCTCACACAGAGAACAGAGAATTCACATGTTGAATTCATGTTAAAAATAGTCTAAATATCGATGCATTTTCAACCCCTTATTAATGTTACAGTATACAGACTGCCAGGAGGAATTATAAAGTCTTAACATGTTTTTAAATAGTGAAAAATTAAAAGATTGCTATATCACGGATTTCGTTTATCACGGGGGGTTTTCGGAACCGAACCCCAGCGATAAACGAGGGACCACTGTGCAGTAGAGTTGTGCCGTGTTGTCTGAAGTTTAAATTAACAGACATGTTACTTACAGAGGTTTACTTTCAACCTGGTGTCTTAAATGCCAATTGACTCAAAAGGTTTAATTTCTATCATCCCTGATTGGATTGGTATCATTTAATTACCAGATACCTGTACATACACAAGCCACAATTAAACATTAATCATTATTCAGTATTTGTAATCCTGCAAAAACGATACAATTTGGAGTTTCCATACTTCCTATTTCAGCCAAATCATGCTACTCATTGGGGTAATGCTTACAACTAAAGTCCACAACAAACAAATCTTAAAGCTTTGTTAGAGTGTATACCACAATAAAGGTAAGTCGCACTGAGGAGACATCCCATAGCATGCGGCCAGGAGTCGGTGCTGTTAACACGGAGTCAGAAGTCAGAAACAAACTTTTAATTTGGCCCTCAATTGATACATGACTCGCCCAGTTGACATTTGCACAGTAACGTACTTGCCTCAGAAATCTATTTTGTTACCAAATAACGATGATATTTAGACCTTTTACTCACCTTAGTGGAGATTTTGTTTCTTGCAGTGATCAGCCATGGAGTCTGCGGAGAAGCTTGACGTTAGCTGTGGTCGGTGCGCTCGCTCCTGTCTGCCAGGAAAGAGTCGTTGGTGTTGAGCCAAAAATGCGAAAGAGAAGGAAAAAAACTGGGACTGTGTGCACCTGAGCAAGGCCATTGACGATGAGATGAGCTGTGATGTCATACGCTACCTAGATAATATTAAAGATACTTGGGTTTGGTTCTATCCCATGTGGTGGTTTTGAGGTATCAATATCCTTCAGATAAATTATGATTAACACATTTTCTCCAAAATTTCCTTGCGAACCATACTCTCTGGGACGTCCTGTGAAACACAGTTTGGAAACCCCTGTTAGAGAGCAATCTTGCTGTGAGGTTAGAGTGCTAGCAACCGTGCCACAACTATTACTATTACTTATATATAATCATTATTTATGTATTTATTTTCAGTCTGATTGATTGAGGATAAAAATTGTACAGATAGACAAAAAATAATTCCTTTGTTAGTACCCTATAGTGAGTATTTATTGACATTATATATATATATATAATTTCACATTTTTATTCTTATATAATAATACTATAATACTTTGATGAAAAGCAGCATTTCTATATCTCTCTAATTGTGACTTTAATTATCATTTAAGTGACGAGTGGTTGATTTGCCATATCAATATTACAGGAAAACAATATGTAAGTACTTGTGTTCCCAAAATATCTTCCAAGCAGGCAGACTGTACCTTTAAGTATCCATGCCTGCAGTATTTCGGCGGCCGAGTAGAAGGGCAGGGGGAAGGAGAGCAGCGCCTTGGCAAGCAGACACACGTTGACCAATGGGCGGAGCAAAGGGCTCAGGCTGTCAGTGATGACCTCACTGGTGTTATGACCCCAAGTCAGGACGCACTGACGGGAGAAGACACAGCCGATAAGCTCCGTCAATCATCCTGCTCCTGACTGCTCATTCAATGGGACTGTTAACCCTGAGGCCAAGCCCCGCCCACACATGTGGCCTCCAACAGAAAAGTTAATGAGAGCAGGAGACGGTCAATACTCTGTAAATGACTTCGTACGAGAGCGAGGAAGTGAAACAAAAGTGCTCTACACGTTACACACATATCTTGAGGAAAACACATATCCTCACATAAACTTTAATGTAATTTATACCTTCATGAAAACATTGTGGTTATTTGCATCAGCTCTCACACTTCACGCAACTGAAAGGTCTACAGGCTCTGTGCATAGAATGTTTTAGCTAGTTTCCTGTTGGCCAGTGAAGTGTAAAGTCAACTTAACATACTAAAAAAATAATAATAAATAATTAATTTTGATGGTGGCCCTTGTTTACCATTTGTTAGAGTCAAATTAATATAAACGTTTAGCTTCATGGCTAAAACATTTCCAGTTTTAAATATAAACTTTTCCTGTGGTGATGTATTTGCATCCTTTGTAAATTATGTTTTAATTTCAATAAAACACTGATCACTCTTAGCAAAGACAGGAAACTGTCGTTACCCTAGACAGTTAGCATCATGTTGCAGAGTCTAGTGGGTAATAATCACAGACTGTCAGCCATCCTTCTGTCAATCTGTCCCATTGTAATTGTCAACATTCTCTAAAATCACCTTGATCACACCAAACCTGCATAATTAATCAATTATTCAATCAATAGATAAATCAATCAACGTCCGTGTGAATAAGTATTGTACAATAATAAGCACAATGTCCTCAGATCATTTGCATTATTTTTAACTACCATATTTTTCGGACGATAAGACGCACTCAAAAATGGAAAGTACACCTTATAATCTGGTGACGTCAAACTGATTTTATCTGGTTTATCTATGTTATAGTACGACTTTTGTAAGCTACAATGCTGCTGTGCTTGGCCCACAGATGATCAGGACGGGACATATTTTACAGTGGTATGAAAAAGTTTGGACACCCCTGATGATTTTCATATTTTTCCTTCACAAATCATTGATTGTTTGGATCAGAAATTTAGCTTAAATATCATATATACGAATATAATATAATATCATATAGCAGATGTACTCAGTGGTATTTGAGAAGTGAAATGAAGTTCATAAGATTTACAAAAAGTGTCAATAATTATTTAAACAAAATTAGGCACCCTTGTCATTTTATTGATTTGAATACCTTTAGCACTAATTATTGGAATACAAAATTGGTTTGGTAAGCTCATTGACTCTTGATCTCCAAACACAGGTGACTCCAATCATTGTTGAACAATATGGTTCAAGAAAAATCTCAGATAAGCAGAGGTGAAGTCAGTCAACCCACAGAACAGCTCCAAAGACCTACAACATCATCTTGCTTCAGATGATGTCACTGTGCATTGTTCCACTATTCAACACACTTTGCACATAGAGTATTGCAGAAGAAGTATTTTGTGTGCTCACGGCGCAAACAAATTAGCTTGACCCTTGTCCTCCACAGGCTCTGGTGTGATTACCGAGGCTGCACAAGTCCCACAGCCCCGCTCACAAGCCACTCTGCTATCAGCAGTGCAGAGACGTTTACGTGAGTTCACATGGTTTTATGCAATAACAGGGCTTATAATAAGGAACTGCCTCGTAATTTCTATGTAAACAAGAAGCACATTTGGATGTACTACAAGTGTCTTGTACTTCTGTAGTAATTCTAATATGGCCTTCACGTTTCCCACTCATTTTTGCCTCTACATTCCATTGGGGTTGGAAAATTGAAGGATTTAAGCACTACCTATCAGAAATCTTGTGATCCCTCAAGCAACTGCATTCTTGAGCTCACAAAGACTCAAATATATGAGAAAAAGTGGATAAATTTAAAGGAAACTATTTGAGCTGAAATGATTTAAAATTACACTTAAAGAGCACACCTAATCAAACCTTGTAAGGTAAATGGAACTGATGGACTGATTTAATAATCAAATCGAAGAGTGGCTGAGCGGATTTTTTTTGTCATGGGGAAGAAAAGAGACTGAACGAAATTCATTCATTCTAATTAACTTTCATCCCAGTTCAACAAGGACAATGTGTATTGTGTTTGTACATAATGCATAATGCAATGTTGTGTCCAGTTAAAATGTATATGCATATGCATAAGTGGAACATGATTCTTTGTTTTTCATTGGCTGTTAATCTCTTGCCTTCAGAGGTGACTCATCCCCTACATAAGAGCGGTAAAATGCAACCCCCAGCCAAATGGAGAACAGAACACCAGAACAGACAGAGGGTTGGGTCTTGGAAGGATACTAGGTATAATTGTAATTTGGTGGGTGGTTGCGTCTTTTCGACTTTCTTCAATGAATAAGTTTCAATTAGTGACTTAGACATTGTGTTATTAAAAGCACTATTACAATTAATGGGGCGGAATTCCCAAACAAATGAATGGACAGAATTCCCAAGAGGCTAGTTTGATGAATGTTTTTATTTTGAAAAAAACATTGAACGTCTTTTATTCACAGTGGCATACTTCCTGTTGTTAATACTCCCTGTAACTTGACGTGGAGGGCTCCGGCAGCCCGCAAGGATAAACTTCTTGTGGAAAAATCCACAGTGCCGGATTCTCTCGGTAGCCGCAACCAGTGAGCTCTGCAGGCGCTGTGAGAGGTTTATATCTTTGTAATTACCTAGATTCATTGAAGAACCCGGACCTGTGTTCCGCAACGGTAAGACTGGAGTTGGTAGGAGAGAGGGGTGAGGGATGCCAAAGCACATTTGGACAAGCCAGTTTTATTTTGGAATAAGGTGCAGTAGACTGGTGAAATTAAAATTGAGTTTCTTGCTTCCCACAGTAAAATGTGGTTGTGGTTCAATCATGCTGTGGGGCTGTGTGGCCAGTGCAGGTGCTAGGAATTTTAAGTTGAAGGTCACATGGATTCCACTCAGCATCATCAAATTCAGGAGACCAATGTCCAGGAATCAGTGACAAACCCGAAGCTGCGCCGGGGCAGGATCTTTCAACAAGACAACGAGTCTAAACACTGCTCAAAATCAACAAAGGCATTCATGCAGAGGAAGTACAACATTCTTGAATTGCCATCTCAATCCCCAGACATGAATATAATTAAACATCTGTGGTGTGACTTAAAGCGGGCTGCCCCATGCTCGGAAACCTCACCTTAAACCTTAAACCTCACTGAGCTGGATTTCAGTTTCTTTCAAACCAGCCAACACTCTGAGACAAAATTTGGTCCACCCTGTTGACAAAACTCCCGGCCACAAACAAAGCAATGTGGTTTATTCCATTCAGTGTCGGGATCAGTGCAGTGAGCAGTACATTAGTGAAACTAAACAACCTCTCTTTAAACAGATGTATCAGCATCGTAGAGAGAACAGAAGTGGACCGCAGTCAGCAGTGCATTTGCATTTTAAATCCACTGACCACACGTTTGATGACAATGAGAAAAAATGCAGCCAAGAGAAGATGGTTCGAACGTGGCATTAAGGAAGCCATTTTTGTAAATTTAAGCCCAGTTTGAACCGAGGAGGACACCTTAGGAGCATCACCTATCTATAATAATTTACTGAAGACAGGAGAACAAATGCCCTTTGTTTGAGTTAACGACCTATCAGAAGGCAAGTTTCAGTGTAGTTCTCAGGGCATAGATATGCTAATTTTAACATAACAAACAACCATTAAGTCACAGATAGGCCATCAATGGGAGTAGCCTGGCTCCTCCTCACAGGAGTCAGGCTCTCCATTTAAAGGATGTTTTTTCTGCTGGCTTACCATTCTTGACAAAGTGCCAAGGAAGAAGCATCTGTGAGATTAAGTAAAACGTCCTCTACTCAACCAACCCTGTCCAGTTGAAGATTTAATCTTTTTCTACGATGAACACTACCTGGACGACTGAGAGCTTACACAAACGGAATGAGCTGGAGAGTTTTTGTAATAATTAGTCCAAAATACCTCCAACCAGAATCCGGACTGGGAACTGGGAAACCTCTGATTTCTAACTAAAAAAAAAAATGGAAATTATGGGGAAACGTCCACAAAACATCATATTAGCTCCTCTTTAGCATTAGCCATTGTATTTATATACGAGTTTATTCAGCTAACACACTCTGAGGTCGGCTCTCATCAATTTCAAGTGGAAAAATTGCAGTTACCAGTCGCCTGGAACCTTGAGCAACATACAGACACTTATGATAGACACTCGTTCAATAAATGGCTCTGGACAGTTATTACCACGCCTCGTTTTACCCAATTCCCCAGACTAAATCTCACTTGTGATTTAGTCTGGTGATAACCAGGCTGGTGTTTGTCTGCTATAAGATATATTTAACTGAAATTGCTGATTCAATTATTGATTTTTAAAGGGAAAATAATTAAAATTATCATGGGTGTCCATATTTTTTTTTTATACCAATGTACTTTGTAGCTTCTCGTTGTTTAATCCTTGCTCATGTGACTTTCTTTTTTCACTTACTGCGCCTTATAATTCTGTGCGCCTTATGGTCTCAAAAATATGTTTTATCAGCTTGTATAATCAGTACACATTCCATATTGAAATAATGGCTATAAACATGAACATTAAATTACTCATTGGTTCGACACTTTTGGTCCTAAATGAAATGAATGCATATGAACACTTACCAAAACAGCAAACATTGTTTTCATTACACAGGCTGCCCCATGTGTCCAGCCCAGCATGGTGTTGAACTGGCGACTGTCCTGCATACTGCCCTCTAGTGACGGGAGGAAAATCTGTGATGTGTAGGAGAAGATGATGACGCCCACAGACACCAGGAACTCCTCCGGATCCACAGCCAAAGCGAGAGAAGACCACATCCAAGAGCGGGCTCGGCTTAGGCAGTACAGCATCACCAGCAGGCTCACGGGACAAAAAGTCAGACTGTGTTTCTATGCACTGGGGTATTGCAGTAATTAGCCATATTCTGGTTCTGGCAGTTTATATGTAACAGATAAATTCTCTGTTTACATGATCAAATAAAGTATCCCGGCTTATTTTATCAAAGTTGAAGCTGTGTAGATGCAAACATATATTTTTGAGCAACATCCTTGGTATTATTTCTATCTACAGAGAAATATAGTGTGATTCAGTGAAATAAGAATTGGTGTCAATGTTTTTATCATTATAAGCCAAACTACTAAACTTACCCCAAGTGCTCGTCTACAAAGCATCAACCCCTTCATCTGCGTCGGCCAGAGAACAGAGGCAGAGGATTTCTCCATGACTTGAACAAAATTGAATTTGGATGGACTAGCGCCAATTTTATCTTGTCTCCTGTTTTTTTTTTTGGCATTTCTTTTAAAGGCTTTTCCACTGCAAACGCTCCTGTTTGACAATCCGTGTAGGAAAGCTTGCAGCATTTAAACGGTCGGCGACGGTTTTACCTATATCAGCATTACCATGCTTCTTTCCAACTAAAATATTGACGTCTTTTAGATCCTTCATTGTTAAAAATAAAAAACTCCAGAAGTCCGACTTCTTCGGATTTGGCACTGCCATGTTTGTTTACAATTAACAGCATGAGCATGACATCGGAAGTTGTGCATAACCGGGAAATTCTGGATTCTGTAGCTAATCCCTTTTGCCTAAAGTCATCTATTACTGTGTTTAATATAATTTATTTTTTAAAATGAACGTCAGAATTTTAATGTGTGTAGGGATGTGTGCTTGTGTTTTTTTTTTTTTTTATTGTTTCTGCACTGCCGCTTTTTCTGTAAATGAAGTTCCTAATGGATGAATAAATTTTAATAAAATACAATACAATACAAATACTGTTAATCCCAGAGAATCCAGGTTTCTCAACTCCTATTCTCAAGTTATTGTAATCGGAAAACTGCGTTTATGACAACAGAATATTAAAAGCTTCCGATAATAACCGGGATACTCAAGCGCATGTAAAAATGTGTCACTGTTTACACCCAGCAGTGGTAAATCGTACATAATGAGGTTATCTGTGACCTGTCACCTGATGAGGATGTGAGCCAGGGAGCAGAGCAGGCTGAGAGTAGACACTGGGCGGAGGTCTGTGAGCAGGAGGCAGGGCATGAGGAACATCAAGCCCAACAGAGAGCAGCCCAGCCTGGGGAGGGCCAACCCGGACAGACTGTCGCACAGAAGGGATGTAGAGACGACCAGGTACAGCGTGCACGTCATCAACAGCTCGATCAGCTACCGCGCAGAAACAATCCAATGAACGTGGATGTGGATTCTTCTAGATTAAGAACATGTGTTGTCTAACCTGGGCCACGTTGACCATGGATCCGGCCAGTGTGGGGCAGCGGGGGCACAGGTCTCTGCAACACGCCTCAGCGATGTCCTGGTAACTCTGGCGCACCCTCACTTTGGGCCCTCCACTGGAAAAGTGTACAAACGAAATAAACCCAGCTGTGAATGGAGTGATTTTTAACTTCATAGGCCATGTTCAAAACATTGTGCTACTGATAAACTAATTTCACTGATGCTTTAGTAATACTGTTAGGTCTACACATGGTTTAGTCCAATTTAGATCAACTTTAGACATTGCTTTGTCCTGATATGATCTTGATCGAGGCCTGACTCTGATCGTAGAATTTGGAAAGACAATTATTTTAAGATTTGGGGCGTCATTTTGCATCTGGTGCAACAATGGCGCACATCGTTCACGTATCTTTGAAAGGAAACGCACATCCCTCCTGCACCACTGCCTCTGACCAGAGGGCAGTCACTCTAAATGGGTCTCCAAACTTTTTTCACTGAGGGCCGTGTACTGAAGCGTATTCAGTTTGGAGGGCCACAGATTAGAAGTTAATGCAGTGAAAATTTCAACTACGTGCATGTAGCAGAGGTTTAATCCGTGCCCCACACATTTGTTTAGAATTAGAATAATAATGCCAGCTATTTCTCACAATAAAGTGTTAAGTTTTTGATGTTATAAACATGTAGGATTATGAAATTTGCAGTAAAAAGTACAATCTCTGGTGATGTGTGCCAGTTCAAAAAGTAGCCTGAGGGCCACCAAAAATTGGTCTGAGGGCCGCATTTGGCCCCTGGGCCGCACTTTGGAGACCCCTGCTCTAAAAAAAAAAAAAAAAGAGGTGGACTGAGGCGTGGTCATCACGATAAGAGAGAAATATAATGTTTTTTTGAGTATTTAAAATAATATAAGTAATATGGATAGAGGTTTGCCATGTTTATTTTTTTGTGAAAAATATTGCTATCATGTAGCAAACGTTAGATAATTCAACCATTCAGAAACGCTTTTCTTTGTTTGGACAATGTCTGGCCTTTCTCCAGCCCCCTTCCAGCCCACTCATGTGAGCGAACAACAAACATGTCTGCCCCAAGAAGGTCAAGATGTCACCCTTGGTGTTTTACAAATCGCTCCCTGATTATGGACGGGTTTGCCTCATCAACCTAAAACATCCAAAGTCCAGAGTGTCCCAGCCCCTAATCGATCCATGTACAGTGGGGTGCAAAAGTTTAGGCAATGTTAATTTTCATGATTTTCCTTTATAAATCATTGGTTCTTTGGATTAAAAAAACAGTTATATATATACACTGTGATATTTGAGAAGTGAAACAAAGTTTATAGGATTTACAGAAAGTGTACAATAATTGTTTCAACAAAATGTAGGCAACATAACAAAAAAATAATCTCAACATTTAGTAGATCCTCCTTTTGCGGAAATAACAGCCTCTAAACGCTTCTTATAGCTTCTAATCAGAGTTTGGATTCTGGTAGAAGATATTTTGGACTATTCTTCCATACAAGACATCTTTAGTTCATTAAGGTTTGATGGTTTCTGAGCATCTTTAAGTCACACCACTAATTTTCAATAATATTCAGGTCTGGGAGGGAGATGAACATTCCAGAACGTTGTAGTTGTTCCTCTGCATGAATGCCTTAGTAGATTTTGAGCAGGGTTTAGGCTCATTGTCTTGTGGAAAGATCCAGCCTCGGCACAACTTAAACTTTGTCA
>JAADKR020000012.1:7208143-7218154 GCA_011763505.2 Lythrypnus dalli
AGCACTTCCAGTCAGCCAGCTCACTTTTTCATACCAGGACAACTGAAAAGACCTGTTACTTTTCCCCACCTTTTGCAACAAATTAATGTGAGGAGTTGATCTGCCCTGCTGTTTAAAGTTTTTCTTCATAGGGAAGACTATCAAATGCCTTCGCCAAAATCTGGTCCACAACATTCAAAGCGTCTGCCATTATGTGCAGCTTGCTACCTAGCTAGCTCACGAGTTGGGACTGACGCGAGGCTCGTGTTGTGTGCCGCCTGTGAGTGCTTTGTGACAGTGGAGAGAGGCTCAGCAGCCGCTGCCCCGTAGGGACAGAAACTGCAATAAAAGCCAGAAAGAGTGATAGAAGTCAGTCTCTAAACACAAGCAGCTACACAAAAATAACCAGAAATAACTGCTCGATTTGCCGCTAGTCATTTTTCACAAAGAAAATGACGCTAAGCTGTTGAGAAAAGTCTCCTGTTCAACTTGGGAACGAGAATGAAGAAAATGCTCCCACAGCAGCGCGGAGGTTTACACCAAAAGATCGCTGATTTGCTCATTTCGCTGTCAATCAAAAATGGATTCAGGTTCAGACAGATCATCCAATCATCATGCAGAAGTCCAGCGTCCGAGCCGGCCGAGCCCCGCCCACTGCCCCATAGACTCCCAGAGACAGCATTTATCCAATGACTCGTCTCGTTTCGCGGCATGTTTGCGTCACTATTGAAGGCAGTAGACTGCCCATCGTCCGCACTGTTTAAAGCAGTGGGAAACTAAAGCCGCGTCATTACCAGTGATAATCAGCTGATTCAGAACAAAAGTTGAATGCATTGTATAGCATATTTAGTCAATGACATGTGCACACAACAGTTTATATTTGATCACTTATTTTTTGGACATTTTAGGGGAAGCTCTCTTTAAGCAATCGCGACTGATCCAAACCCATCCTTTTTATCACTACTTTGATTTACTACGTTTTTGCCAAAGCCGAACTTTTTGTCAATAGGCATTATACCAAAAGAGTTATTTTGTTTTTGTAGTTGTGGCCATTTATAGTGATTTCTATAACTTTTTGAAATAAATGTGTAAAGGGCTAGTTACTTTTGAATTGGATTTCAACATATGAAACCCTGTTGCGCAACATTTTTATTTATACCATGACCATTTAAATTGTACATAATTTTGATTTAGGTTTTATAAGTGCATTTTACTTTACTGCTTTTCTGAACTTTATGAATTTATTACTTGAACTTTGAATTTACTTTGATACTGAATATTTATCAGTAAGATGAATTATTATTTACTGAACTGCTGTGAATTATAGCATTAATATTGTCATGTATTTTTATTTTAATAGTGATTCACTGTATTTATTAATTATTATTAATTGTAATTATTTTTGGGGGGTTTATTTAACTAATTGGATTTTTCTTGGCCTTTTAAGTGTTGGATCACTCTGTTACACTGGATGTTACCGCAGAATGCTAAAAGTGGCTAACAAAGAGTTGTAGTGCAAAATGGAGCTCAGCGATTGTTGTCGTTTCTGTGAGAAGAGTTTAAGGGTTGCGGGTGTGTTGGCACATTCCTCAAACATATTTGACCCAAAGAAAACCTTTGCACTGCAGTCAAAGCAGCCTCGAACGAGAGCTGTGCATTAGCGGCCGCCATGCTGGTGTGTTTACTGCTGAAAGCGTCTCTAACGTAGCCCTCCGGCTTCCGGGTCTCCGAAAAAAAAGAAAAAAAATTGATTTGGACGCTCCGATTTCGGATCATTCTGCCGATGTCCTCTAGACCGTCCCGGGCCGCAAAAACTGTTTGCTGCCATTAGGGGGCGTTTCTAGTTTCTAGGCTAGAACAGAGCATATGAGAATTATAAAGAATATGCCATTGTTGAGACATTTGCATTAGCCAAGCCCCCATCTTGCAAAATATGGCATATGTGTAATATGTTTTTTGGTTTGGATTACTGTGTAAAATATGCTCGCAACGTGTCACAAAAATCATCAAAACTGCAATTTTCAAGGTATAGATAGGGGACGCTATAGTGGTGATTGCTGATGATTTATGTGGCTGAATCTGTTCAGGCAATGTGTGGCCTATTGTTCACCAAATATTATTGATATAAGATTCCAGGGGAGGCGCCACCGAGCCCGCGTTTCATATATTTACTCGGAAATGTCCAAACAGTACATTTTTTCGCCACCTGATGATTTGGTTGGACAAAAATTACCTTCCATTACTATTCAGGCCATCAAAATTGGGCTCAAAGCAGAGGAAGATACTAAGAATAGTCATGGCAACAAATGTTCAACCATTTTATTTTTCAGGCACAAAACAAAAGTTATAGTGATGGGTCTTTGATATATGTTGTTCCCCATCACAGAGAGGGCCTGTGTTATTTTATTCACAAGTCTGTCACAAACGGATTATGGTATATGAATTTTTAAAAACACAACATTTGCGGGGGTGCCATTGAGTCATTTTTTGAGTGAGATATGTCATATGCACATCGTTATGTCCAGCTCGCAATTGTGTACATGCGGTCTTTGGGACTATTTCACTCCAACAAAGTTTGTAAAAGATATGGGCCATCTAACTTTCTTAAAAATAGCTGCTATTTGATAAACTTTGATGACACAGAGGTTTGAGATATTCTGACCAAATGTTGAGGCTTTTGAATGAAAACTAGAAGCGTAGATGTCATACGTTTCAGGGGTATACTTTTTAATGTTTGAGGTTCCGGCCAATATGGCCGACTTCCTGTGCATTTTAGGGTGGGACCATTTTATGATTTTTTTTACTTGTCCTGTCCTGGTCTATGATCATGCTGAGCAACATCGCTGTACGTTGACATTTTTTGTGGCCGGGCTCCCATAGGCCCAATGTAAAGTGCCTCTTTGAAGGGGCGCTGCCGAGCCATCTTTCAATATTTTTTTTCGCGGATACAACTCAAAATTAGAGCTTACGGAGCTCTAATTTGTGGCTATTCTCACTTGCGAATCAGTGTTTGTTTTCATGGTGAATTCTATGCGATTTCAGTCTCCTGACGCGATTACAATTAGTCCCTCGCGGGGCCCGAGCTCGGGCCTACTTAAAGTCACATGCGGCGTTTAGTCCCCCTGGCGCAAGTCCCTCCTTTGCAACCTCCCTTACTTCACACTCCCCTGGTGGTGCAATCATCAAGTGCCACTAACAACCGGGTTCCTATCCATCCCCAGCCTCACGAACCTCGCTGGTCTTGCCCAAATTTATGTCTAAGAATTCATTCCTGGCCACATCCACATTTTTTAGAATATTATTTTATTCAGCTGTGAGCAGTGCACATTTACTGATCTCTATCCATGTCGGTCGTAGGTGGAATGGTGTAATTCAAACTTGTAGAAGATTGGACAGTTCCAATGGCTGTATGTTGTTGTGTAATAAAAAAAAGCAATGATTGTTGGAGGATGTCGTCGCAATCTGTACATTGGTGAAAATGGATGATTATTAGAGTCTCTTGTCTCTAGATGGTAGTTTGAGCTTATTCTGCCAAAAAATAAAAGAGTAGTTCATCAAAATATAAATAACTGAGAAAAGCAGAAGAGCAGTCACTACTTTGGAATAAAATTGTACATATATTGGCTAGAAACAGCAACCATGCACATGACACCGCAGTAATAATAATTTCTGCAAAACTGTGTTTTTAACCCCATATAGTTCATACTCTTCAGCAGGTGGAATTATAGCCTTGGTCATCACTGTGGTCATGTGAACAGGATCATTCTAGTGTATGAGTGATGTAATTCCCAACTAAATCAGACGGAGCATGTGTGAATTATAACAACATGCTATTGCTGGGACATTTGCTTTGGCCATGCCCACATCTTACAAAATGTGGCATATGTGTAATATATTTTTTGGTTTGGTATATTGTGTAGAATATACTTGCAATGTGTCACAAAAATCGTCAAGCTATAGGTAGGGGGCGCTATAGTGGTGGCCCATGATTATTTATGAAGCTCAATCTGTTCAGGCAGTGGGTGGCCTTGTGTTCACCGAATATATATGAGATGAGGCTTGGCTGCAATGTGTTGTACAAAGATCCCCAAACGCATAAGGGTCGACTTCCAGTGGGCGCCACTGAGCCAGTGTTTCATATATTACTTCAAAAAAGTAAATTTCCTAGCACTTGTAATGATTTGATCAAATGAAAATGACTTTTCGTTAATAAACAGGACGTCAAAACTGGGCTCAAAGTAGAGGAAGATAATAAGAATCCTAATTGCAACAAATCTTCAACTATTTATTTTTCAGGTACAAAAACAGTTATATTGACGGGTCTTTGATACATTGTTCCCCATCACAGAGAGGGCCTGTGTGATTTTATTTTCACAAGTCTATCGCAAACAGATTCCAGTAGATTCAAGATTTTTGGTTATTATTTGGTCAAATAAACATGACTTTTCATTAATATACAGGGGGTAATAATAATAATGGAAATGAGTTTTAGGCTAACACACAACCTATGTGGGGTCGCCACTGAGTCATTTTTTCAGGGAGAGGTTTCATTGGTATATCACTACGTCCAGCTCATGATTGTGCACCCGGTCTCCTTGGGTCCATTCCAATCCAACAATGTTTGTAAAAGATACGGGCCATTTAATTTTCTTAAAAATAGCTTTTTAATAGAAAAAAAGTTTATGACCATGCCCACAACTATTTTCTTTGATGGGACATTGGTCTGAGATATTCTGACCAAATGTTGAGGCTTTTGAATGAAAGCAAGAAGAGTAGAGTAGAAGAAAAGTTCGAGGGGCATGATTTTGAAAGTTTGAGGTTTCAGCCAATATCGCCGACTTACCGCAGAAGAATGAAAGATTACTTACATCAATCAATCAATCAAGTTGATTTTGTATAGCCCGATATCACAACAATTGTTGCCTCAAAGGGTTGAAAGAGAGAAGGCCTCAAAAAATAAAATTGTGCATGTCTCACCTTTTTCAAGTCCTCCTGGAGCATTTTCACCATGGCTTCCAGTTTAGTCACTTTCCTCTCCAGCCCAATGTGGCCCTCGCTGAAAGATAAATTAATAGATTATGATACATACAGTACGTCGGTGATTTTAGCATGACTTCAAAGGTACCTTGACGCGGGTCGGGACAGTGGAGCGGGGTGCAGCTCGATGTGGGGCTGCTGAGGACTGGACGTGCCACTGCTCCTGTGGTTTGCGTCTCCGAACACGTAACTCCTCTGAACTGGAAAAGACGCATCACGACGGGAGATCAAAATCATTGCCAACATGTGCTTTCAAGACTTTATGTTCAACCAGAGCTAAATACCGTAGTGCGGCCCTCTCTCGCTCTCAAAAGTACTGGCCACATCAACAAGGTGGGTCCACTCCAGGGGGCTGTCCGGGCCCGAGGGGAGGGGCATCAGCTCTGGAGGGAGGGGCCCGCGATGGCGCTCCACCAAATCTACCAGGGAAGTATCCGATGCAGACAAATCACCTGGAAAACGTATTTAGAGTTAGAGATTAGATCAGGCCAAAAACTTAAACTTTAAACATGTAGACCCCATTCTGGCTCGAGTTAGGGTTTGCACCCAACCCGAGAAACTATTTCAGAGTAGAGCATTAACCAGAGTAAAGCATTGACCAGAAATGCATCTGGCCTATCTTTGCAAATAAATAAAAATGTTGTATTAAAAAAGGGACATTTTATGCATTTGGTGCTTAATTATATACTTAAAACCATTATTTTGATGCCTTGAAGGGATTTTACATTATTTCTTTACATTAATTTAATTCATATTAATTTACAAAATATTGTGTGATCTGTGAGAGTCCACATGTATAATTGCAGCTAAACATCAAGGTCAAGTCATCATGCCCTCTGCATCCAGACAGTAATGTTTTGGGAAAAGATTTTTTTGTTTATGTTGCAGACGAGACTCTGATGCACTAACTTTTGGTACTTGTTTCAGAATAAATGACTCTGTGAAGCTGGACTGTACTTGGATACATATGCAAAATAAATGTAGCAGGGATGTCTCGCCACTGCTCCCCTGCTCTGGAATACCTCTTCATTAACTGCAAATCATTTTATTCTCTGAGTGAGTTCGCCTCTTTCATTATGGCTGCTGTTTATACCCCACCAGCCACGTACATGCGCGAGGTTCAACGGGTGCTTTCGGATCATGTTCTTCATATCGAACAAACATTCCCTCATGTCATCGTTTCAATACTTGGTGACTTTAACAAGGGAAATCTGAGCCAGGAACTACCCAAATACAGACAATATATTAAATGCCCCACCAGAGAGGAGAACACCTTGGATCACTGTTACACCACAGTGGGCGGAGCCTATCACGCTGTGCCACGTGCTGCACTCGGACTATTAGACCACAAGATGGTCCATCTGGTTCCCGCACAGAGAATGAAGCCTTTAGCAAGCACATCTAAGATCTGGACCAGTGAGGCTGTGGAGGAGCTCCGCACGTGCCTGGAGACTACAGACTGGGAGGTGTTCAGGGCTGCCACAGAAAATATGGATGAGTACACGGACACTGTGACCTCATATATTAAATTCAAGCGAATACTACCAACGCGCACCAGGGTGAGTTATGCTATCGACAAGCCCTGGTTCACACTGAAGCTCAGTCAGATTCGGCGAGAGAAAGGCAGCATGCTGAAGCGGAGACAGGAACAGCTACAAGGAGGCAAAACACAGGTTTAGCAGGGAGATGCAAATAGATTCCAACAGCAATTTGTTTCAAGAGACTCCACCTCTGTGTGGCGAGGAATGCGAGCGCTTACGGACGACAAGCCCAAGGCACCCCGAGCAGTGAACGACCGAACACTCAGCCAGAGACTGAGTGTTCGGAGAGACTGAAATCATGGCCAATTCATCAAAGACCACCACTGACAACCTCCCTTCCCCCACTGCCCTCTGCATCTGGGAGCAGGACATGCACAGACAGTTCTGGAAGCTGAAGGTGTTTCTCCCTCCACCCTGAAACACTGTGCCACTGAACTGTCTCCTGTCTTCACAGACATTTTAACACCTCCCTGAAGTCATGCCATGTGCCGGGCTGCTTCAAGTCCTCAACTATTGTTTCAGTCCCCAAGAAAGCAAAGATCACACGACTGAATGACTACAGACCCGTGGCACTGACGTCTGTAGCCATGAAGTCGTTTGTACGCTTGGTCCTGCACCACCTCAAGAATATCACTGTCCCCATCCTGGACCCGCTGCAGTTCGCGTATAAAGCCAACAGGTCTGAAGACGGTCAACCTGGCCCTCCACTTCATCCTGCAGCATCTGGACTCCCCAGGAACCTACGCCAGGATCCGGTTTGTGGACTTCAGCTCTGCCTTCAACACCCCCATGTCTGCTCCAGGACAAGGTGGATCAATGACATCCTGAAGCAACGGAGACAGCACGGGCGGCTGGGGACAACTGTCTCAGACACACAGACCATCAGCACCGGTTCCCAACAGGGCTGTGTTCTTTCCCCCGACTCTTCTCCCTGTACACCAACAGCTGCACCTCCAGCCATCAGTCCGTTAAACTCATCTCGGACAGTGAGGAGTCTGCCGCAGGAGTGAGGTGGACCGGCTGGTGTCCTGGTGCAGCACCAACAACCTGGAGCTGAACGCCCAAATGAAAGTGGAGATGATGATGATGATGGACTTCAGGAAAGCCACAGCCCCACCATCCCCCCTCGCCCTCACAGACTCCCCCATCTCCATCGTGGACTCTTTCCACTTCCTGGGCACCACCATCACCCAGCACTTCAAGTGGGAGCCGACCATCAGCCTCCCCATCAAGAAGGCCCAGCAGAGGATGTTCTTTCTGCTGCAGCTGATGAAACTCAAGCTGCAAACCCAGATGTTGGTGAGGTTCTACACCTCCATCATCGAGTTCATCCTCACCTCTTCCATCATTGTATAGTACGCTGGCGCCACCACCAGGGACGATACAGACTGCAGCACGCTGCCGAGAAGGTGATCAGCTGCAAACTGCCATCTCTCCAGGACCTGGATGTCTCCAGGATCAGGAGGCATGCAGTTCGGATCACAGCCGACCCTTCTCGCTCTGGACACAGACTGTTCCAGCCCCTCCCCTCAGGGAGGAGTCTATGGTCCATTCGGACCAGAACTTCCCGCCACAAGAACAGTTTCTTCCCCTCTGCCATAAGACTCATGAACACTTAATAACTTTACAATCTGTCATGCCCTCATGCTGCTGTTTCTGTGTTAGATGTTATTTTTATTATTCTTCTTTTAGATCCACTTTTTACCTTTTTACCTTTAGTGTATATACTTTTATTATTACTATTCTATTTTAACTGCATGCTTATAGTTTTTTTGTAAGTATTCTATTATTTATCCTTATTCATGTTTCATGTTGCAGAGAGAGAAAAAAGGGGAAACAGCTGTAAATATGCTCTGTGTGCTATAGTAAATAGTGCTCTTCGGTAACAACTCCCACAATTGTTTGTTGTGAGGCGACATTGATAACGTAAAGAAAAGCAGACACTATTAATTTAATTCAAAGAAGTATTCTTAAGTTATTATATTCTCTGCAGTGAGGTAGAGAGGGAGAGGCTGAGTTTTGTCTCCATCTTGTGAACAACGTTTGTCATTACAATTTCTGATTTTTTTGTTATTGTTGTAGGTGGGTGCCTCCCATCTAGTGGGAAATTTCATTGCAATTTCTGAGTTGATTAGCAGAGTAACCCCATCCAGTGGACAAAAGGTGACATTACATACATTTAAAAGGGACTTCGCGTTGATTTCAATAATATTTCGGTTTAAATTTATTTTTCAGTAATTTTGGGGGGAGTTTAAATTTATTTTTCAGTAATTTTGGGGGGAGTTTAAATTTAATTTTCAGTAATTACTGGGTTTTAAATTAACGTTTTTGATATTAATACCATTGTTTTTTATTTTAGTGAGTTTTAGTTTATTTTAAGTATATTTTTAGTGTGTCTTTAGTAAATAGTATATAGTTGAAGTGTTTTAATTTTCCTTTTAACAGCTTTCTTAGTTTAGTTTTGCTGTAAGGTACAGCAAGATACTGACACTACACTACTTACACTTTTGTGTAGCGCAGTGTGCCCAGCCCGGGCCTGGACAGAACTAATGTTTCCCTTACTTACTTACTATATGATCAGGAGCAGGACTCTGAATGGAGCTCTTAAATACCAATAGCCAAAAGATATTAATTGAGACTCACTAAGTGCTTAGGTATGACCGGCCCAACCCGATTGGTCACAAAATCAGAGGAGGAGAACAAGAAGCAGGTTTAAAGGATGGACTTCCTCCGTTTATTTACTTGTTGAATATATAAAAGGTATAACGACTTGCACAAAATAGAGTTTACAGAAAAATATGAATATCAAAAATCAGATGTCAAAAGCTGGGTCCGTTCAAGGTCTACGCAGCAGCTAAGCTAAGAAAGCAAGCCCACAAATTTCAAATCTCCTTTCCTTTTATATGTTGTCTCTGCTTGGCTGCTGACCACAGAAAATTCCCCTTTTGCAGTAAAGTTGTTTCGGCTAAACCGCCAGGACCGAGTTGCCCCATCTCAACAGTTTCATTTACATCAGAAGCGGTTGCTCAAGTGACCGCAAGGCCTCCGTCCATCTTGCCGCTGGTTCAACTATTGTTTTTTGCCTTCTTGCTCTCTTAACCTTTCGCTCACCCCCTTGTTTTATGCACACGCGCCTGGGTCTCTCAGCCACAAGGAAAGTTAATCTATTCTTGTCCCACACCTACAGCCTCTGCACCATGCTGTCTCTTCCGGTGACAGGAGACAAGAGTTGAGAAGCACACTTTTGCAAGCTCAGGGTTTTTCCAGCTGCACAGCAGTGTATAATAATTCAATACCACACATTAATTCACATTTTTTACTCAGGCATGATTATACAGTGGGGTGCAAAAGTTTGGGCAATCGTGTTAATTTTCATTATTTTCTTTTATAAATCATTGGTTCTTAGGATAAAAAAATCAGTTAAATATATCACATAGGAGACGAACACAGTGAT
>JAADKR020000012.1:7304562-7315521 GCA_011763505.2 Lythrypnus dalli
TTGCAAAAAGAGGTGTTGAATTGAAAATGTGTTGTTTTGTCAATATATAGCCTTTGATAAAACATGCGATTAATTGCAATTAATTAATTACAAACCCTGTAATTAACTCGATTAAAAAAATTAATCGCGTCCCACCACTAATTTTTAATACAGGTCAAAATCAAGCTTTTACGACATATAGATTTACTCACAGTGAAACAAGTATCTATAGTTTCTACTCCGGTTGAAAGTACTTGGTAAAACTACTTCAAGAAGTGCAGTTACTTCTAAAAAGTTAATCAAGTACTTGTGTAAATGAGTACTATTTGCCTTGGCCAGAACCTTGAGAGCACCTGTACTGCACCCACATTTTTTTGTACTTCGAGCCAATTGAAGCACCTATCCCCACGTGCTTGTTGGCATGGCTGCTGTCTCGGCTGCATCGACAAACAGTAAATCATACAGTGGGGTGCAAAAGTTCGAGCAACCTTGTTAATTTTCATGATTTTCCTTTATAAATCATTGGTTCTTAGGATTAAAAAAAACACTGAAATATATCACATAGGACACAAACAGTGATATTTGAGAAGGGAAATGAAGTTCGTAGGATTTACAGAAAGTGTGCAATAATTGTTTAAACAAAATTAGGCAGGTGCATACATTTAGGCACTGTTGTCATTTTACTGATTTCAAAACCTTTAGAACTAATTACTGGAAATCAAATTTTATTTGGTCTGCTCATTGACCCTTGACCTCCATACACAGGTGAATCCAATCATGAGAAAGGGTATTTAAGGCCAATTGCAGGATTTTTTTTTAATCCTTTTTGCATCTTCTCTGAAGAGTAGTGACATGGGAGTCTCAAAAGAACTGTCAAATGACCTGAAAACAAAGATTGTTCACCATCATGGATTAGGGGAAGGACACCAAAAGCTGTTTCAGATATTTCAGTTGTCTGTTTTGACAGTAAGGGACATACTGAGGAAATGGAAGACCACAGGCACAGTTTAAGTTAAGTTTGAAGTGGCAGACCAAGGAAAATCTGGGATAAACAAAAGCGAAGAATGGTGAGAACAGTCAAAGTCAACCCACAGACCAGCACCACAGACCTACAACATGATCTTGCTGCAGATGGAGTCATTGTGCACCATGCAACTATTCAGCACACTTTGCACAAGGAGCAGCTGCACGGGAGAGTAATGCAGAAGAAGCCTTTTCTGCTACAAGCCACAAACAGTCAGTTGGGGTTTGCTAAAGCACATTTGGACAAGTCGGCTTCATTTTGGAATAAGGTGCCGTTGACTTATTAAACTAAAACTGACTTATTTGGACATAACAAGAAGCCCTATGTACAGAAGAAAAACAATAAAGCATTCCAAGAAAAACACCTGCTATCTACAGTAAAAAATTGGTGGTGGTTCCATCCTGCTGTGGGGCTGTGTGGCCAGTGCAGGGACTGGGAATCTTGTTAAAGTTGAGGACGCATGGATTCCGCTCAATATCAGCAGATTCTGGAGATACCGGGGCTGGATCTTTCAACAGGACAATTATTTTTTTAATATATTTGTTTAAACAATAATTGCACACTTTCTGTAAATCCTATAAACTTCATTTCAGTTCTCAAATACAACTGTGTTTGTCTCCTGGGTGATATATTTAACCAAATTTTTCAATCATGATTTATAAAGAAAAATCATGAAAACTAACAAACTTTCACACCCCATTGTATTTAGGAACCCAGTAGACCATATTTAGGAAGCCGTCCTGTGTCCCCAGGATGAGGGAAAAAGAGTTGGGTAGGTCCCTTGGGTTAGGAAGCCATCCTTACCGTAAACGAAGGCTGACAGTACAGACCTGGATTACCGTCTGACTTGAACTATGAATACTATGCAGACTTATACAGTCTGGTACTGCTCCATTGAAGATTGACTTCAAGCCAAATAAATAAACCAGACAGAGAATTGTGATTCCTCTCAAACCCAAACCAAATGTCATTTTGAATACATGTTATGTATTTCCCAAAGTTGCCTCCACCTTCTGTTCATCTTTGTGTACTCCACATCTTGTTGGCCTCAAACAACCACTCATCCTTATGTATCTCTTTGTAAGCTACTGCATATTTATTTGTCTTGTATATTAAAATAAAACTTGTGCCATTTTAACCACTTTTGGCCTTGACTTTGCATCTTGAAATAACATATCTACGTTGGAAATGTTAAAATACTGAGTAAGGGATACATTGTGCATCAAAGAACATTTTTGCATTCATATTGGAACATCAGGCACATACTGACTAATATTTGCTTTACTACTTCAGTCTAAGCAGGTCTGGTCTCTTGAGCACATTGTCAATTGTCAAGTTGCACGTTCCGATCAAAGCCCCTGTCTGTTTTATGTGTGACCAAGTCTTTGTATAATGACGTAGAGACTCTTGTGCAAATTTACAAATAGTGTATAGTTTATTTCATCAATAAAATATATCAAATGGTAAGACTAAAATTAGTTCATGTTTTGGCTACATTAAAAACAGGTTGTGTCAACATTTGGAGTTATATAAAATGCACACATTTAAAACCATGGCAAACAATGCATTAATGGCCAATAAAACAAGCCCAAAGAAAGAAATAAAAACCATGCTGAACTCAAAAGATGTCAACACAAACCCACAATAATATAGACCCAAAACAATGAATTTAAGCAATAAAGAATAATCAAATTTAAGGGAAAAAACAGAGGCTGGCTGATGAGTCGAAGAAGCTGGATCACTATAAGAACAGCATTTTTTTAAAACATCACATGTAAATAAACATAAAACAATTTATTAATGCAAACATTATACCTGGGTTCATTGTCTTAAAGAGTCCATGCAATGCATGGACTCTTTAACAGTGCTGAGGCCTGCAGGTGTTTGGGATCTAAGTGAACAAGTGCATAATCATTTCACTGGGCTTAGTTTGTGGCCCAAATGTTTCTTTTCCTGAATTTACCTTTTTGTTTAAAGCAATCTGCACACCAGTCCAAAAGCTCTCATGGCTTAGCTGCTCTCTCCTGCTCTCTCCTCTCAGCAGTGCAGTGAATGAGTGAAAGGCCCAAATTTTCCACTCACCCTGTTTTTAAACCTTTACTCCTCCCACCAACTTCCTGTTTCCTCCTCTACCCTTTCACGTATGTAGTTATCTATATTTAATATACACTATTCAATTGTGTCAGAACAAAGTTTAAATTAATTACTTACAAATTTTTACATATTGGTGTTTTACATGAGGGAAAGAGCATGTAACACAGAAGAAAGAAAACTGCGTTATGTCTGCACAAAATGAATAGACAGAAATTCTCATAGGTTTGACACTCGTGCTTACTTAAGCTGTAAAAAATTAAAACACAAAACTTGAGCAGCAGTAAGTTCAATTGTACTACTGCTCAAGTTGTGTTTTAATACATTCAGTCAAAGCTGTTAAAAAAATGTCATTGCCCCTAGGGGTCAAATGAGCTCATCATCTGGACATCACCTAAAAATAATCCTTCATAATCCTGTCATAATAGGAATGCGGTGGACTAAAATACCCAGTTTCTCCATAAATACAGACATAACACTGTTTACAAACTTTCGAGCCTTGTCCAGCTTCCCATGATTTGCACCAGACCTTCATCTGCGCCCCTGGGTGAGTCCTGAGAAAATGATCTTCATCTTAGGATTCACGAGATGAAGGCTGTGCAGGTTGTGCACAAGGTTGCTGCTCTTCTTTTCTACAAGACCATTCCCGTCATAGTGGGTAAGTAGGATATCCGGGGCTGCTCTTTTCTCTAGACACTGGTGGAAGAAGGCCACCAGTCCAATCCACTTCAGACCACCCAAGCCAAACAAGGAGATGGTATTACTGGTGATGCCAAGGTTTCTCCTCATGGTTTTTGCTGTAGTTTCTGCCCCACACCGAACGTAGCTGTCACCAATAATAAAAATTAAGCACCAGTATGACATGATTGTGAGCTCATACATTACATGCATCTTTTATGTTGTACATGTTAAAACTATCTTGCTAAAAAGCAAAACCAGTAGGTACAAGGTATCTTTATTATGTGGATCAATTTGGTTTGGATTTTACTCACATGTTTTGCTTGTTGAATACATCATCATTGAATATCTCTAAAAAGAATTGCCAATAGGTGTATAATTCAACTAAGACTTTGCCTAAAAGTATGATTTCAAATGTACAAATCAAATGCATTTGTTAATAACAAGCATTAAATATTAGAAATAGGAAAACTACAGTCAGCATGTACATATATAACTCAGAGGCCAATGTCTTTCCAGCTTTTTTTGGCAAATTCAATGATTTAGATGCTACTTTTTAAGTAACTCTGTTAAGCCCAAAATATAAATACTAGATTCATGTATCTTAAATGTACACATATTTGGGTGCCACTCTACAGTGAAGGGCTGAAAACATTAAACAATAACATAAGACGGGCTACTTGAAAATTGGAAATATGGAAGCTAGCTCCATCTGGAAGCCTACATCTGACTAAGAAGGCTGCAGGCAACTGCGTGTCATGGACCAGAACTGGACCAGGGCTTAATGCAGGATTAAACCAGGACTAGACTGGGACTAGAACTAGACAAAAACCAGAATGACACCAGGACTAAACCAGGATTACTTTGGGACCTGCTCTCCACACGCCCAGCATCAGCTTGAGCCACAGATAAAACTGTAAATATCTGATGCACAACATTGGATTATCTAACGGAAGAATTTAGTATTTTGTTTATTGCAATTAAAATAGATTACAGAAAACACCTAATTTCTTCAAAACAAACAGTGCACATATTTGTTTTACTCACACCTTAGCCAGACACGATAATTTATTACTCCAAATACTTGGAAAGCTTTATCTCCTTCAGAGTGTTGGCACTCTGTGTGTTGATATGTAATACAGTCCGTCATGACTACCCTTATTACTAGGTCTTTTTTTGCACTTTGTATGGCTCAATCCTATCAATTAATCTCAACGTTGCTACTTACAATATCTCTTCCTAGAAATACTGTCAAGAGTATCTTCATTGCCATGGCAGAAAGTGATCAGAAGACTAAACTTGTAAATACAATGACGCACACCAGGGTGAGTTATGCTATTTACAAACCCTGGTTCAAACCAAAGGTCAATCAAATTTGGTGAAAGAAAGAAGCAGCATGCAGAAGCAGAGACAAGAGCAGCTACAAGGAGGCAAAATACACGTTTAGCAGAAAGATGAAGAAGGCTAAATTTGTGTATGCAAATAGACTCAGACAGCAGTTTGCTGCAAAGGATTCTGCCTCTGTAGTCCGTAATCACACATCACTACAGAGCAAGCCCAAGGCCCCCCAAGCTGTGAACGATTGGTCAGAGGCTGAATACCCATTACTGCGGTTTCAATCGTCCCGCAGCTGTTAACATCTCTCTGGACTCACCAGCCACCCCCTCCTCTCCCCACATCATTGAGGCCACTTCATCAAAGGCCACCATAGACACCCCTTATCCCCCTCTGCCCTCTGCATCCTTCCATTCTGGAAGCAGAACACCCACAAAGCTGTGGGGCCTGATGGTGTGTCTCCATCCACCCTGAAACACTGTGCCAGTGAGCTGTCTCCAGTCTTCATGGAAATGTTTAACACCTCCCTGGAGTCTAGCCATGTGCTGGGCTGCTTCGAATCTTCCACTATTGTTCCTGTCCCTAAGAAACCAATGATCACAGGACTAAATGAATACAGGCCGGTGGTGCTGACGTCTGTGATCATGCAGTTGTTTAAGCGCTTGGTTCTGCACCATCTCAAGGACATCCTCCTGGACCCGCTGCAGTTCGACTACAGAGCCAACCGGTCTATAGACAACGCGGTTAACCCGATCGTCCACTTTATCCCACTGCATTTAGACTCCCCACAAACCTATGCCAGGATCCTGTTTGTGAACTTCAGCTCTGCTTTCAACACCATCCTCCCAGGTCTGCTCCAGGACAAGCTCCACCAGCTCAACGTGCCTGACTCTCTCTGCAGGTGGATCACTGATTTCCTGATGGACCGGAGACAGCATGTGCAGCTGGGGACACGGACACACGGACTATCAGCACCAGTTTCCCCGAGGACTGTGTCCTTTCCCCCTGGCTCTTCTCCATGTACACCAACTGCTGCACCTCCAGCCATCAGTCCGTTAAACTGATCATGTTTGCGGACGTCACCACCCTCATTGGGCTCATCTTGGACGGTGATGAGTCTGCCTACAGGAGTGAGTTGGACCGGCTTGTGTCGTGGTGCAGCAGCAACAACCAGGAGCTGAATGCCCAGAAGACAGTGGAGATGATTGTGGACTTCAGGAAAGTCACACCGTCTCCCCTTGCCCTCACAGACTCCCCCACCCCCATCTCCACCATGAACTCTTTCTGCTTCCTGGGCACCACCATCACCCAGGACCTCAAGTGGGAGCCAAGAAGGCCCAGCAGAGGATGTTCTTTCTGCGCCAGCGAAGGAAATTCAATGTGCCCACCATGATGTTGGTGCAGTACTACACCTCCATCATCGAGTCCATCCTCACTTCCTCCATCACCGTGTGGCACGCTGGCGCCACCACCAGGGACAGATACAGACTGCAGCGCATTGTGCGCGCTGCTGAGAAGGTGATCGGCTGCAAGTTGCCATCTGTCCAGGACCTGTATGTCTCCAGGACCAGAACCTCCTCCCACAAGAACAGTTTCTTTCCTTATGCCATAAGACTCATGAACACTTCAAACTATATTAGACCCTCCACAACCTGCCCATGCCATTTAGTCTGCTCTATTTACATTAAGTCATTATGCCCCATTGCTGGTAATGCATATTTGTGCATCCTCATGCTGCTGTTGTTAGATGTTATTTTTCATTTTTTATATCTACTTTTTTTTTTTTACCTTACCTACTTACCTTTACCCTAACCGTAAAACACCAGTCGAGCACACCATTTTGACAAGGAGTCTAACAATGGCTCCGAATAATGACATACCTGAGTTACAACAAGTGCAGGAGCTGAGAGCACAGGCATAGATGCTGTCAGAAGTCAATTCAAGCCAAACTGAAGTCTCCAAGGTGTTGCTAGAGCAGTCATTGCAAGAGAGTACACATGGAAAATCAGACTTTACACCAATAAGTACACATGGAGAAAGACGAAAACTACAGAAACTGATGAAAAATAAATTATAAAAAGAGATTGCAAAGGAGAGAAATGAAGCCGAGGAAAATTTTGAGGACTCTGCAGAAAGACAAAGACTAATCGAGCTGCTGAAGTAGAAGGAGGATGAAGTCATTGAAGAGATGAGGGTGGAAAAGGAAAGAAGAGCAAGAAACAGTGGAGAAGTTGCACATTCACGAAGGGCACCTCCACAACAAACCAATGTGAAACGGACTGTGATGTCCCCAGATTAGGCTCTGAGGGACCTGCATAACAAAGAGTAAGTGAATACAAAAAGGCAAAAAAGTGGGATCCATTCTCCTCCAGTATGTCAAATCAGTTCATTGCAGGAGAATTTATTTGTTTGGTGGATGAAGATCATGTCACTAACACATATGTAAGTGGCCTTTTGTGCCCACTCAGAGACCCCAAGTTACAACAAAATGAAGAAGCCCTCTTCAGTGATGAAGATTTGCCTCCAGAAAATACAACAGGAGCAGCACTCTATCCGCTGTGGTCAATCAAAAGCCTGTTTATCAGTCATTCATTTTGAAAGACATTGATAGACTGATGCTAAAGATGCCAATGTTGACTCAAGGCACACCTGCTTTACAATAGTCCTTACAATACACACAGCTCGAAAAACTTTGTTTTGGGGAGACATCCCAGCAGTCCTTATCAGAGAAACCGACGACATCAACATTCAAAAGTCACCTTCTTATCATCTTTGTCTTTTATCAAAAGTAAAACCGTTTTTATATTTTACCCTTTTAGAACAGATCATGCATGCTTTTATTTTAAGTCGACTGGACTACTGCAACTTGATTCAGGTGTCAGCCACAAAGCCCTGTCTTGTTTGCAGTAAGTCCAGAATTCGCTGCACGACTTTTAACAGCCAAAAAGCGGGAACACAATACCCCAATCCTCGCATCTTTGCACTGGCACTGTTTTTAAAGCTTTGAATGAACTGGCTCCACAGTTGAGGACAATTAAGGACCTCATTCAAATATATACTCCTGCGCGTGAACTGAGGCCCGAAGGCCAGCTCCAGCTAGTGGTGCCGAGGGTGAGACGTAAAACCAGGGAGGGACAGGGCTTTCTCTGTGGTCAGCCCCAGACTTTGGAACGCCCTCCTCCTCCAGGCCCAAACAGTCCCCACACTGGAGTGTTTTAAGTCTCATCTTCAGACCCATTTTTATTGCCTGGCTTTTTAACTTTGCGTGAGTTTTGTGGTCTTCCCTGTCTTTTATTTATTTTACTGCGTTTATTTGTTTGATTTTATGGTCTATTTTAGATGTATGCACTTATTTGATTATTTATTGCCTATTATGATATGTAATTGTTTGTTTTATTATTTCTATCCTTCTATGCACAGCACTTTGGAGACGTCAGAATTGTTTAAATGTGCTATTCAAATAAAGTGGATTGGATTGTTTCAAGATTTTCTTTCTATAGCTATCTTACATGCGTTGATATTAAAAAATATTTTGAGCCGATTTTATACTAGATCAGGATATATCCGGCTGTAAATTCCAAAACCAGTGGAGAGCACAATCTTGAATCCGAGTATCTCTATCTATTCTATAAATTTATTGTTAGTTTGAGATCTTTAATGCACAAGAAATGTGCATATTTTGAGCTTAATAAGCAATATTTACTACAATCAAGAACAGAATTTCTCAAAATGAGATTTAAAATCTTGAAATACATACTTCAAACTAGTATATTAAAGCTTAAAACAAGTTTTCAGCACTTTGAAGATTTAGGGTTAGGGTTAGGGAGGCCTGGGAGCTAGAGGGTTCTGCGCAGTATCTTTGCTGATCCAAGCAATCCCCTTTCTGGACCGAGATGTCTGATGTTTTTCCTGGGGTCTGCTAAAGCCACTCCTCCAGTTTGGGGGTTACCGCCCCGAGTGCCCCAATGACCACGGGCACCACCGATACTTTCACGCTCCAGGCCTTCTCCAGCTCCTCTCTGAGCCCTTGGTATTTCTCTAGTTTCTCGTGTTCCTTTTTCCTGATGTTACCATCCCACGGTACTACAATGTCTACCACAACGGTTTTACCCTGCCCTTTGTTGACCACCATGTCCGGTTGGTTAGCCATTCGGTCTGTCTGTATCTGGAAGTCCCACAGGACCTTGGCTTGATTGTTTTCCACCACCTTTGGAGGTGTTTCCCACTTTGACCCTGGGGTCTCCAGCCCGTACTCTGCACAGATGTTTCTGTACACGATACCAGCCACCTGGATATGGTGCTCCATGTAAGCTTTTCCTGCCAGCATCTTACACCCTGCAGTTCTATGTTGGATTGTCTCTGGTGTGCACAACCTACACCTTGGGTCTTGTCTGGTGTGGTAGATCTCCTGTGCTGCCATTATCAGGGCCTCTGTGCTGTCGTTCAGACCGGCTCTTTCTAGCCATTGGTAGGATTTCTTTATATCAGCTCCTTGTCCTCCCATGATGGTCCCTCCAGCACCTCATCTTGTGTTCCCCATTGTCTGAGACATTCACTGAGTACGTCATCTGTAGGAGCCTTGTCCTTGATATACTGGTGGACTATACCGGATGTTTCGTCTTGGATAGTTGCCCTCACGCTCACTAGTCCTCGGCCTCCTTCTTTACGGCTAGTGTACTGTCTCAGGGTACTGGATTTGGGATGGAATCCTCCATGCATGGTCAGGAGCTTCCGTGCCTTAACATCTGTGGTCAGTATCTCCTCCTTTGGCCATAGCTTATTATTCCAATAGGGTATCTGATTACTGACAGGGCGTAGCTGTTTTTTGCCCGAGACTTGTTCTTGCCATTGAGCTGGCTTCTGAGGACTTGCCTTACTCGCTGTAGGTATTTGGCCGTGGCCGCTTTCCTTGTTACCTCTTCGAGGTTACCATTTGCCTGTGGGATTCCCAGGTACTTGTAACTGTCCTCAATGTCTGCTATTGTTCCTTCTGGGAGCGAGACCCCCTCTGTGTGGACTGCCTTCCCTCTCTTGGTCACCATATGACCACATTTCTCTAATCCAAAGGACATCCCAATGTCACTGCTGTAGATCCTTGTGGTTTGGATCATGGAGTCAATGTCCCTTTCGCTTTTAGCGTACAGCTTGATGTCATCCATGTAGAGGAGGTGACTGATGGTGGCCCCGTTCCTGAGTCGGTATCCAAAGCCGGTCTTGTCTATTATTTGGCTGAGGGGGCTCAGACCTATGCAGAACAGCAGTGGGGACAGCGTATCAATTTGGTATATACCACATTTGATAGACACTTGGGTATGTGGCTTGCCATTGGCCTCAAGGTTGGTATCCCACAGCCTCATCGAGTTCCCTGTGAAGGCTGTTAGAGCCCCATTTATGTTTATGTCCAAGCATTCAATCATCCAATGATTTGGCATTGAGTTGTATGCTTTCTTGTAACTAATCCAGGCAGTGTTCAGGTTAATGTGTCAAGCTCTGCAGTCTCGAGCGACTGTTCTGTCTAGCAGGAGCTGGTGTTTTGCACCTCTGGTATTTTTGCCAATGCCTTTCTGAGCCTTTCTGAACCCACTTATAGTGGGGAGAACAAGTATTTGATACACTGCAACCTTTTCAGGTTTTCCCACTTGTAAAGCTTGTAGAAGTCATTTCTATCATAGGGACTCTTCAACTGTGAATGATGGAATCTAAAAGAAATTCCATAAAATCGCAGGAGATGATTTTTAAATAATTAATTTGTATTTTATTGCATGACATAAGTAGTTGATCATCTATCAACCAGTAAGAATTTTGGCTCTCACAGACCTGTTAGTTCTTCCTTAAGAAGCCCTCCTATTCTC
>JAADKR020000012.1:7669934-7682617 GCA_011763505.2 Lythrypnus dalli
AAACTAAATCAGGTAAGGCACTAGGTCTAAAGCAGGTCTAAACCCAGGTCTAAACCAGGTCTAAACCAGGTCTAAACTTGGTCTAAACTTGGTCTAAACCAGCTTCACTAACATGTAGGGACAGTAGATCAGTTGCCCCTTTCACTGCTTCTGGTAATGCATACTGACTTCCAACTTTCAACTACAAACAAGTGAAAAGGTTGACCAGTCAGTGACATAAACTGTGAGTAAAATTAAAATGTACTTCCAATAGAAGGTGAAAAATGCTACTGCGACTACTGCTCTAGCTGCTAGTTATATCTGATACATCTTCTCCTTGTGCCCACAGGAGCTGATCCCACTGAGGCCACTGCCACAGTGAAGTACAACCGCAGAAAGAGCACACTGGCCGTCGAGATGCTGGTCCCAGACTTTGACCTGGAGGTTGGAGTCAGGGCTGGCGTTTCCGACGGAAAGGGCAGAGGATCTTACTCCGTCTCCGTGGACCTCCTCAACAAGAACATCCCCCAGGTTTCTCTGGTGGGACGCGCTAAGTAAGGAAGCATTTTATTTACTGCCTCGGTGAAAACACTCAAATTATAACTTCATTTTGGCTCATTTAGCAATTATAGTTTGCCCCAACTCCACAAGAGGCCGCACCAGGATTGAAAATTAAAGCATAGCAATGCCCAAAAACAAAAATATTTTTGCTGATGAAATGTTTGGGTTTATTTTGTAGATATTTTAGCGACAAAGACTTTTTCAGAAGGGATTTTGAATAACTTGTTTAGTTTTAAAACAACCAAACTGGCCCCAAAACCTGAACATTGACAAAAATGAGTTTTACCTACAGTGTTTAAGAACTACACAAAGTCTGCGGTATACTGATGTCAGAAACACCTCACCATGACTACTGAAGGCGATTGTACATTAAATGTGTTGATGCTTCTAGAATCTGCTTTTACTTCGATGTGAAATGAACCTGTCGTGATCTTTGTGCTTCAGGCTGAGGGACATGAACGAAGGCATGCTCCAGATGCAGTTGCTGGTGCCAGCCCTGGACACTGACTCCACCATCACCGCCACCCTGAGACGCCAGGCCGAGATCGAACTGGAACTCAAGAGCGACAGCAAGATCATGGGAGCCACGTTCGGCCAGAACATTGATCTCAAATACGGTAAGGAGCTGTATAAGAACAGTATGTGTAGGGAAATGAAGGTTAGCCGAGCTTAAAACTGGGATTGAATAAAACTTCGTCTGAACTAGGAATCAAGATTATTTGCAATCAAATTACAATATTAATTGTTGCAAATAGCAAACTGCAACCATTACTTATACCTGCTAAAAATGTGCACAAAGAACTGAATCTATTTTTTAAAAGCAAATTATAGTTGCAATACTCCTCAGAAACATTCCAATGAGATATTTTTGGAAGATGTACTAGGAACACATTCAGCCTGTGGATCTGGAGACAACACAGTCTAAGAGGCCAGTTAGAGAAAACCCAGTTTAAGACAGGAGTAAACTCTGTCTTTAATATAGAACAATGTCTGGAGTATACGGATGACTAATCAGAGATATGAAGTTGAAAAACTGAGCCACTAGATAGAAAAACAATGTTTTGAAGCTTAATTGCAAACTATGTTGATACAAGAAAACAGTAGTAGCACCAAGAACATGTCACCCTAAAATAAATTCTGACATATTTTCTTGCAGACGGCAGCAAAGTCGAGGTTGACTTCAAGTCTGACATAAACGCTGAGACCGCTCAGTTGCCCATTGGACAGATCATTGCCAACTATGGCGAGCAGGTTCTGGACACTCCGGTGGGTGGGGAGGACATGAAAGTCCGCCAGATCCTCATCAAGCTTGTGGAGGTATGGCAATGTCTTATACACTATGCACCTAGTTACTTTGTGTGAAGCATACACTAATTTCATTATGTTATACAGGCTTCTAACAACTACATGGAGAAGTACGCAGCTGACCTGCCATACATCCAGAATTTCAGAGTGCCCGACATGCCTGAGATCACCCTGCCTGAGAAACTCTTCCTCAACACGTAAGGGCTTACTATTGTTTCTACACATTAAATTATTTATACCATTTTAACGTTTCAATTGTCTTAGTTCTTTGATAATCATAATAATAAGTTATTGCAATGAAGTTTTTGTTCCCAGCCGCTGAAACATAAAGGTAGCGTAGTCGGGACAGGAATATAAAGGCAGCAACCAGCAACCATTTTGACTAATGTTCTGAAAATTCATGATAAGTTGCATAGTACACAATCTATAATCAATGTACGTCTTTTGTCTTGCAGTGAGACTAAAGCAGTTTACTACTTCAACAACGAGATGTGGACTGTGTTTGTCCCTGTACCTTTTGGAGGGAAATCCACCAGTGAAGACTTCCACTTCCCTGAGGTCCTGACACTTCCCCAGATCTCCGTTCCCCAGTTCGGAGTGATGATTGAATCTATTGAGATCCCAGTGCCAGAAATGTTTGTCCCTGAGGGCTTCACTCTCTACGTTCCTCTCTTTGGCAAAGCTGAGGTTTCTACCATGTTAAAGAGCAACCTTTACGACATGGAGGCCACCATGGCTGCCGGAAAAGATGTTGTTGAGACACCAAGCTACTCTGCCAAGATTTCTGTGACTGGAACCTCTCCTATTGACATCCTCTCAGTTCACTTTGAAGGTAATTTAGAGAAAATATAACAACTGTGTCCACAATCCCAAATTGTGTTGGATTGTGCAGTTAAATTTACTTGGATTCCATGTTATAATTGGCTACTAATTTGTTACATGTGGATATCTTTAATTATTCATGTTTTTTCTTTGTAGGCTCTGGTATGGTGGTCCCTGCTGATTCCCTGAAGGCCCAAGTTAAGGGTTCTTTTGTGCACAAATTCCTTGAGGCAAGTGTGAACATTGAAGAAGAGGCAAGCCTGGCTGACATGCCCACCATTAGAAGTAACACCAAGGTTGATGCAACCAGCCCCCTGGGAGTCAACGTAGCTGTGGAGCACAATGGCGTTGCTAAGCTGAACACTGAGAAACTCACCTTGGACAACAACTTCGACGGTATGATTAAGGCTGGCCCCATCTACGGCAAGGCAGTTCTATTCCAGTCTGTGAGTGCTGCCCCATTCACCCCAGAAGCCAAGATTGAGTCTTCTGTTGAAATCGATTCCACTTTTGGCCAAGGCTCAAACACCTTCAATGTAGAGCTTCACGATGGCATCATCTCAGTCCTGTCTAACACCAAAGCTTTCGATGGAGCTGCGGTGCATATCGCTTCCGCTGACTTCAAAGATCAGAAGCTCACAGTGAAATCCGATGCCATTGTTGATGTAATTGGGCTGAAGATGAAGAACCAAATCGAGGCTGCTGCTGGAACCAGTGAGGTTGTGATGAGGATGGAGACCAGCTCTGACTATGCTGAGAACCGCGTGTTCTCCCTGATGACTGCAACACTTAACGGCGAAGGTCTGGCTGTGAACAATGATGCCTCCCTCAAGCTCTTCGCCAACGAAGCGATCCACAAGGCCAACATGAAACTCAACCAAGAAGGCCTGGTTGTGAGCGGAACCAACACGCTCCAGAGCCCACTGACTGTTGAGAATACCTTCGATGCTGTAATTGACACCTCCAAAGCCACTCTTTCCATCATCAACAAGGCTGCACTGATTGACATGAAGGTCGACAACACTAACTCTCTGACTATCACTCTGTCCAGCATTGAATTGTCCTCAAAGGCTGAGGCTGTGGGTAGCGAATATGTCACTTACAACCATGACATCGCCTTCGACATGAAACCATACACTGCCTCTGCCAACATCAACAACAACCTGAAATTCCTGGCTGCCAACTTCATCAATGAAGCCCAGCTTCAGGCAGAGCTGTACAAGATCGACCTGACTGGAAGCGTGAAGGCCATCTATGGTGAGGACGAGATCAAGCACATCTACCAGATCAACTACGTTGATATGACTGCCAATGCTAAATGCAGTACCACGGGCAAACTGTTTGGTACTCACATGAACCACAACACAGAGCTTGAGGTTATTGGTCTGGCTGCCCGCTTCTCCAACGATGCCCGCTTCAACTCCCAGGTCGTACGATGTGATCACTCCGTCCGTGTCAGCATTGCTCCCTTCGATTTCAATTTAGACTCGATCCTCAATGCTGACGGCGATCTTGCCTTTTATGGAAAGCACTCTGCTCAGATCTACGGCAAGAACCTTGTCAAACTCCAACCACATGCCTTTGCCAGCACCCAGGAATGGAGAGCTTCAATGACCCAGGCCCTTGACAATGGTGTGGCACTGGAGACCACCTTCGACAACAAGATGGACACTGCTCTGTCTCTGGATGCTCAGAAGACAAGCTTTAGGTTGAAATCTCAGATAAACAACCACGTATTAAACCAGGACATGAGCATGTACAACACAGCTGAGAGGATGGGAGTTGAAATGTCAAGTGCCCTGCTCACTAACCTCCTCAACCAAGAAAGTGCAGAGAACCAGGAGTTTGTCGTCTCTAGCTTCCTGAAGTATGATAAGAACACCGACATGCAAGTCATTCAGCTTCCCTTCATTGAATCTCTCCCCATTGTTATGGAAAATCTCAAGGGTGCTGTCGTCTCTGTGGCAGAGGCAGTCTTGGACTTCATCAACAACGAGGAGGTGCGTACTAAGCTAGAAGCCATCCCTCAGTACATCACCAACTTTATTGACCAGCTGCACCTTGAAGAGAAAATTAATGTGCTCAAGCAGTTCTTTACCGACCTCACCCAGGAGTATGCCATCACCATGGAAGATGTTGAAGGCTTAATAACCAACGTGCGTGAAACTGTGACTAAGGTGCTGGCCGATCTCAGCTTGTATGTGACTAAGATGAAGGAGATTATGGAGAACATGACCCTGCCTGACACCATTGTGCAGAAGATTCAGGAGCAGCTGGTGGCATTTGATGAGGCATACGAAATCAGGCCTTTCATTGTCTATGTGATTGAAACTGTATCCCAGATGATCCAGGACTTTGACATGGAAAAACTCAGAGGAAGCGTACTTGAGATGCTTATCGAGGTTGACAACAACTTAATGATCTCACAAAAAGCAACAAGGACCTTGGAAGAAGTGAAGAATATAGTTCAAGCCTTCGATGCTCAAATTTTCTATGGTGAGCTTAAAAAGGCCCTTGCCGCCATTGTTGACATATTTCACCTTGATGAACTCATCAGCAAAGTTCCCACCGAAATGATCAACGATGCTCTTGATTACATTTTGAAAGTCATCCAGGACCTTGACGTTGTGGGCAAACTCAACACCATCTTCGGTAAAGTGAGGGACCTGTTTGTTCAGTATGAAGTTGACCAAAAGGTACAGGCTCTGATGGATAAAGCTGTTGAAATCATCAAACAACTCAAAATTGAGGAAACCATCTCCTCTGCGGTCCAATTGGTAAAAGATGCTGACATCCCATCTAAATTCATGCAACTCACCCAGACTGCCATTGAATACCTCAAAACAACAGAAATGAAGGATATCATTGCAAACCTGAATGCCATGATTGAGAGTGTAGTGCAGAAGCTGAACTCTATGGAGTATAATGATTTGGTGAACACCCTCAACCAGATTATTGCACAGTACACAGCCTACATCAATGATGCAATCAAGAACCTTGAGATCCCAGAAAAGCTTCAGATGATTAGGGAGTTTGTCAACTATGCTCTCTCTGCTGCCAAGGACATCACTGCAAACCTGCAGCAAGTGAAATTGGCTGAAATTGTAAAATCTGCTCAAGGACTGGCTACCCAAGTTGTTGATTACAGCAAGACCTTGGTTGACTATGTGAAGCAGCAAATTGAGGCTCTGGACATCAAAGAATCCATCCAATCTGTTTTGCGGGTACTGAGCTCAGGCTACAGACAAGTCCTCAGAGTTGTCAGAAGGACACTCAACAATGTTATAGACCTCATCAGCAAATTGGTTCCTGATCAAAAGATTTATGAAGAGCTGAAACAAATTATCTCTGGAATCACAACTGAATTGAGACAGGCAGAAATCAATATTCCTGGAATCACTGTTCCTTTTACCACCTTGGTAACGCCTACCATGACTCTCAAACTTGCCAATCTCAATGAGATTGACTTCCCAACCGAGATTGATATTTCTGAGTTCCAAATCTTGAACCAATACACTGTTCCAGCCATTAAATTATCAGTTGATGACATCAAGCAGAAGATCTTTGAGCTGATTGACTACATCATGAACTTCCAAATGGTAGATGCTGATGCTTTCTTTGGAGACCTGAGCTTGAACTTCCTCCCTGTCATGCCAGAGTTTGCAATTCCAGAATTTGCTCTTGCAGACATCTCCTTCCCTGTTATTCCAGAGGTGCCTGTGGAGAAGTTTGTCAAGTCTCTGCAACTTCCTGAGATCAGGCTGCCAACCATCCCAACTGAAATCTCACTGCCAATCTTTGGTAAAATCTATGGAGAGTTTAAAGTTGTGACCCCTGTGTACAGCTCCAAGACAAATGCAGAGCTTCAAAACTCAACTGAAGATGAGATGACTCCTCAGATTACAGCCTTCTTTACCTCCCAGGGCACATCACCAATGTATGATGACATGATTCTCTTCAAGATTGACTCAACTGCTCGGCTGGCAATGCCCAAGATGATCCGTATTGTTGTAGCAGAAACATTAAAAGTTGAAAGCTTTGGCTTTGGATTTGATCAACAGGCATCTCTAAACTTCTATGGCAAATCTGCTCAAGCCCAGGCAAAGACCACAGTGAAGGTTGCAACTACACCATACACTGCTGAGTTAGTCAACACTGCCTTTATTGCAGCGGAAGATGGCTTGTCTGCTTCTCTTGAGACCACTTACAATCAAAACATTGATTTTCCTGCCATTGAAGTCAAAACGGAAGCCAGTGCAACACAGAAGGTGATTGCCCGCATTGATGGCCTGAAGCTAACCCTCACTGTTGACAACACTGGTAAAAATGTGTTAAACGGTGAGGAGGGAAACCACAAGAGCAACCTTGAGTTTACACTTACTCCCAGCCTGATTACTCTGACCTTCAATGGTGACACTGATTTTCCAATTATCAAGTTGAAGAATGTGGTGAATGCTGAAGCTAGCACTCTTAGTGACATCAAGTTCGACATCCGCAGTGAGGTTTCTACAGCTTTCCTCAAGTCCAACGAGATTGTAGCAAAAGGACGGGCGAGTCTTTTCGGAATGGGGATTGACATCACTGTCAACCACCACGCGGAAATGGTTGGCCCAATCGAAGGCACCATGGAAAATGGTTTGAAGTTCCTGTTCAGCCCCAGAGGATTAGTTTTTGAGTTAAAGAATAAGGGTGGCAACATAGTCAGCCTCTTGGGATCTAAAATTGATACTCAAAGCGAATGGGCTGCCTACCTGAACTCTGACAAGCAGATGGTCAACACTATCAACATGATACGCTTCAACAAGAACATGGTCTTCGTCAACCTCACTGTGGACAACAATGACAAGGAAATTGCTCTCAATCTTGGCGTCGATGGCCAGGCCAACCTCGAATTCCTGACCTCTCCCATCAGCATCCCTGAGCTGTCATTATTTGACTTCCGCACACCAGAAATTAGCAACCTCAATTTGTATGACCAGACATTCCTGAAGGACCTCCTGACTACCACCGACCAGTCTGTGAGTCTTGATGCCAAAGTCGCCTACCAGAAAAGCATGGCTCCTCGTCTGTTTGACATCATGGGTCTGATTCAGGTTCCAGATCTTGGCAACTTTGTCACCGACTTGACCTTTAAGTCTGCTGTCATCAACCTGAACCTCAATGCTGCTCTGGAGACCGAAGATGACATTGTTTTCCGTGTGGGAGCTACCACCACATCTGTGTTTGATAGCCTGAAAGCTAAGCTTGACGGAACAACCAGCCTGACCACCAGAAGAGGAATGAAGATGGCCAACTCTGTGTCCTTGGAGAACCAGCACATTGAGGGAACATATGACAGCACTTATAGTTTTAGCACTGAGACCTACGATTGTGCAGTCTCCATTGCAACTGTTGGAAAAGTCGCCTTGCCAATTCTCAACTTGGAAATCAACCAGAACTTGGTTGCAGACAACAAAGCAAAACCTAATGCTGCTTGCACTTTGAGGGTGAACGGTCAGCTTAACATGCCCAGAATTAATGCTGTGGTGAAGGCTGAGGCAGATCATAGCACAAAAATGGAGGGAACATTCGAATACCTGTCCATGGAGTCCACCAACAGAGCCAACATGGATGGAACCATTTTGGAAGACTACCTGATTTTGGGAGTCCTCGACAACGAGCTGAACTTCTACCTGAACAAGGATGGTCTTCGCTCCAGTGCCAAATTAATTGCAGATACAAAGCTGAACCAGGCCGCCGATAAAATCTTTGCCATTGATGTGAATGAAAATCTGGCCATTGAGGCTGCTCTTAGCCGTATTTATGCAGTTCTGAAGTACACCGGGAACAATGAAGCCAACCTGTTCAACTTCAACACCAAGGGACGACATGTTGCCCAGGGAACTGTCGACTTTGCGCCAATCTCCTCCTTGACTGCCGACATCGAAATTGACCTCGCTCAGCCCACTAACTTTGGAGACATTTCCATCTATGAGAAGGCAACCACTGAAGTGACTGGTGAAAAAGCCAAGGTTTCCTCTGTCAGCAAGCTTGTGACCCCAATCTACACATCAAACTTGGAAGTTGAGGGAGATTACTCTGCCGGGAAGGTCACTGTCAAGTCATCTGCCACCTCTCCCCTGCACCTCGTGGAGTACGATTTGGATGGTAAGTTCAATCTGTTACGCTTTTAATTATTTTTATCCACTCACAGGTCAATTTATTAAGTACAGAGTCTGAAAACAGTTAAAGTGTTTTCGTATCATGCATTGACATTTCATTCACATGTTTTCTTGGGACCAAATAAGTAATTGAAAATAAATCCCAGTTACATACATTCCCTTTCTATATATTGGCTGACCTATTTTCCTTTATCCTTACAGCCTCCTCCACCACCAACTTTGAGAATGATTTCCTGAACATGAACAATAAGGCTGTGCTGACCAATGCTGCCATGACCATGGAAGTCAGCCATGTTATCTCACAGGCATTGAGGTAATTTCATATACATTATTTTTTGATTACATTTGGTGGCCAAATGTAATAAAATGTGTGTGTTTTGTCTTGATTTCAGGAAAAAACGTCAGGCTGATGACAGGTAAACGCAATTTTAAGGTCTATATATTCAGTACTTTGCAAATGGGATTTTGGCTTTGGAGAAACTTTATCCTACTACTGCACAAGTACCATTGATGGTGTAATGGATCATTGGGATACTGGGAAAAAAACATTTTATTACATAACATTGGAACAACACGACAGTTAGCATTTTATCACTGCAACAGCTCCAATCTGAAAGGACTTTCTACTCACTTTGCTGCTGTTGAAGGTTCTATTTCTATTTAGTTTTAAATTGTGCTTGGAATATTTATATCCTCTATTGCTGCCATGATTTTAATTTTATGACGGTTGAATTGTGTGTTGTTTTTTGTTGTTGCTTGTTTTTATTCATTTTATCAATACTTTCGCAGTGTCTCCCGTCACACCTTGAACATTGACATGAACAGCCCGACCTTCACTGACATGAACGTCCGTGGGGCTTTTAGTAAGAACGGTATCAGCGCTTCCGTGTCCTCTCCATCCGCTGGGTTCCTGGGCCTGCAGGTCAACGGCAAATTCCCTCAGACAACCGCAAGAGTTTACGGACGCAACCCTGTACGTATCTGCCAGTATGGAAAACACTGTTTGTAAAATCATCAGTGTATTAGATCAAAGTAAAATATCTTTTCCCAAACCCAACATGTCAAAAACTAATCATTATCAAGAAAGTTTAGACATGCTGACTAAAAATTTATTTTTTTTGAATATCTGTAACAGACTTAAAAAAAATATATAAATTTTTTTTGATTGTTTTTCTTACAATGCCTTTTCTTTTCTCCCCAGTCTTCCCCGGACGCTGACGTTGACTTTCTGGTCCTCCGATCCTCTCCCAAGGACAATGACAAGATGACCTTCCAGGTGGCCTACAACATGGATGCCCTCAAAGCCTTGCTGTCTGAGATTAAGCCTAAGATCCCCGCCATGGTGTCCTCCGTGAAGACCTTCATTGACGACAACGTGCTTACGAGCAACATGCTGGAGATGAAAGACAACATTGTGACAAGAGTCAGCGAGGCCTATGATGCTGCCATCAACTACGACGTCCAGCTCAGCCAGCTTTCCATCTTCTTCCGCAACTTCATTGTCGAGTTCCAGAAAAATGTCCAAGCTCTCCTGGATGCCACCATCAAAGTCCTGAGGGAGACCCAGTTCCGCCTTCCCGGCTCTGATGAGATGACCACTCTGCCTGTAGTCCTGAAAGACCTGACCAGCAGCATCGCCAATACCATCCGCAACACCCTCGAGATTGTCTACGCTACCTTGGAGTCCTACTACACCACCCTCGTGGACACCTTTAGCACCGTGGAGCTCCGCATGCCCCTTGGTGACGTGATGACCATTAGCCAGGTCATCGACAATCTGAAAGTCACCCTCAAAAGCGTCTTCGATCAGGTTACGGACTTGGTGAACAACATGGAGAGCCTTGACACCATGCTGGTTAAGCTCGGCGAGACCCTGAAAGCCCTGGTAGACAAAACCCAAGACTTTGTGGATTCCATCAGGTCAGACTACCTGGATGGCCTCCTCGCCAACGTGAACGGGGTATACCGATATGTGGTGGGCGTGGTGAAGGACATTGTCGATCAGGTGTCAGGCCTCAACATGGAGCAGCTGAACGGAGTTGTTGAAAGCATTGTAGATATGTGCATTTACCTTGTGGAGCAATTCAACATCACAGTCAATGCCGCCGTGCAGCAGATCTCTGCCGAGAGTTACGTGAAAGCCGCCGATGGCACTCTTCAGATTGAGCTGCCATTCCCCTTCCTCCAGTGAGGAGCCTATCCAAACACTACCACCACCTCACCCAGGAAAGGAGGAAGCATGAACATTTTGCTCTTATTTATGACAAATATTAACCTTACATCGTTTCTTATGTGACGCATTGCAACTATATATCGTTTTACTACCACTGTGCAATGTGTGAAGAGCATCAATAAAATACCAAAAACTAACTGTTCTTGTCTGACTTGTTTCTGTTTGGGCTAATTTTCTTTGTTGCACTATAGGAAACTTTTAATCAACACATTTTACATTTGGTAATAGTGGCATTGCTTAGTACAGAGATTTCTCTTACTACATCTGCAAGACAAGGTTTTATTAGAGATGAGTTACTCCCACTTTAGACCAAATCTAGTTCTATTTAAGCCTATTTTAGCTCTATTTAAGCCCAGTTTAGTTTTGATCTTGATCTGGTGTGCCTTGTGGTATGTAGAAGGTTGAATATTAAATGGACTGTCACGTGAAGTTCAGATGTTTTATGAGTTGTTTTGAAAAGTTAGACAATCACTGGTTTAGTTAGGTTATAAACATTATAAACATCATTATTACGAGTTTCTTATAAAAGTTTAAGTAAAATATGTTTTAAAAAATAGAATATACCTTTAAAGAACAGTATGGTGGATGTGCTGCAACAGAATAGTACAAAATATGATCCTAAAATAACTTTGTGTCTTGTATTTGGGACTTTCTATCACTTTCTATCACTTACAATATGACATGTTAGAAATGCACAAATCACATTCTTAAAATTAGACTATTCACGTCACTTATACCACAAGGACAAAGACACAACAGTAGGAAAAGAAGTGGGCAATAAGCAGTCCCCATTAAACCGAGGGTGAAGAAGACCATGGTGCAAGAGTGAAAAGCTATAGTTTCACAGAAAGTGTTAGTGTGTAGACGTTTATGTTGTACCATTGAAGCATAATAAAGCATATTCATCAACCTCAGAAAAACCTGTTTGAATTTGTGTCCTCTTCATCATTTTTTTTTAATTGTGCAGCCATGTGGAGAACTTTGTGCTTCACCTGATTAGTCTGTATTTGCATTATCTACATTAATAATAATAATTTTAAAAAGTAAAATTGGAACAATATTTATAAAGTAACTTTTAATGTGAACAAAGGGCTATACTCAAAGCAGAAAATAAAATGTAGTAAACATGAATGACAGAATAGACTAAACCCAGAGATGCGTGTAACCCGGGTTAAAAATACTGTAATTAGAAAACAGGTAAATTCATTTATGTTATTCCATTATTTTATTATAATGCCAAGTTCATGGTAAGATGTTAAAATATATTTATATAGCTAAAATGTGTTATTACATAATACATAATAATACATAATATTACATCATAATATTTGATTTATTTTACAGTTCATGTGAAAAGTGTAAATTTCCTATTTTATAAAATTGTCTTTGAAGGTAACGCACGTTAGAGGGACGTCTGGACACAGAACAGCAGAATGTAGAGCGCTAGCTTGTTTTTTGTATTTTCCTGTAACTTTTGAATACGTTGTGCCGTGGTTTTTTGCCAGAACAAACCACTGTTGTTTTGGTGGATGTATGTAAGCTGGAAAGGACATGGTTTAGTTTCAGCGCGAAGCTAAAGGACTGTGTTTTTTCCGCTGCTATATACATGCTAACCAGAGCCG
>JAADKR020000012.1:8087476-8112616 GCA_011763505.2 Lythrypnus dalli
GGCTGTGCCGTGGCTCAGGTCGGGGTCATGGACATGTTGAAGTTCCACAAGTTCACCATCGGACACGCCTGGACCACAGACTTCGGCTGCTCTGAGGACAAGGCGCAGTTCCAGTGGCTCATCAAGTACGTGCTCTCATTTACAATTGATTGTGTAGTGTTGCTATTTAAGAGCTGTGTGTGTCTTTTATTTAAGAATGAGCACCTAATATTCATGGAGAAAACTTCAACATAAGAAGAAACGTTGTGCCCTCAAGCAAATGTTATCATTCCGCACACACACTATACAGTAATAAGTCTAATAGCCACCAGATGGCGCTCCTGTAGCGAGTAAGTCAAAGCTCCCTCAGACTTGTCCAATGTGCTTTGGACAATGCTGACAGCAAAAACATACTGCTATAAAAAGCTGTATATGCTTCTGTTGTAAGTAATCTGCATGATTTATTCTTTTTGTAAGGCTCCTGCAGCAATAGAGGAAGTTATATTACAATTATGAAAGAAATATTGTATGATAATGACCTTGTATAATATAATAAGCTTACATACAGAGTTGCAGGTGAAATGTTGATATCTCAAATTGATATCTATACATGTATTTTTTTCCCTATTCACTACTACTATTATTATTACAGGTACTCCCCGCTCCACAACATCCGCGTCCCGGAGGAGGCGGGCGGAGCGGCGGCGGCGCAGTACCCGGCCGTGCTGCTGCTCACGGGGGACCACGACGACCGCGTGGTGCCCCTCCACTCGCTCAAGTACATCGCGACGCTGCAGCACACGCTCGGCCGCTGCGCCCGGCAGACCAACCCGCTCTTCATCCTCGTGGACACCAAGTCGGGCCACGGCGCCGGCAAGCCCACCAGCAAGGTCATCCAGGAGGTGGCCGACACGTACGCCTTCATCGCCCGCTGCCTCCACCTGCGCTGGGTCAAATAACAGCTCGGGTAGGCACAGGGGGGCGGGGCCAGGGGCGTACCTGCAGCTCGCCCGACCGGGAGTCACACAGCAGCAGCTCCACGCAAGTAGGCCAAGGAGAGCAAGCTTCTGCAGCTCAGAGCGTCAGGAAAGAGGAGGAAAGTGGTGAGTAGATTCATGTTGTAGGTTTAGGAAAGTGTTAGCATCCACTTAATGTTAGCCTTTAGCTTCAAGATTTAAATGCCTATATTTATCAGCATAGAAGTCTCCATTATATCAGTGTTAAGTTCTTTGGCTATAGAATTTTGGCTTAATTTTACTTGAGATAATTACATGCTGACTAAAATTAGACTAAAAGTCATTTAAAAATAATTTAAGAAAACTAGACTAAATTGTCCATATATGATTATCAATTAAGTTAAAAAAGAAGGGACCATCTTCAAAACTTCCAATGTCAAAGTCATGACCTGTTTTAAAAATACTAGTAGCGCTTGGTTGTTTTTAAACAAGGTCAGAGGCACCAGCAGGGGGTGCTAGTCTCATCTCCAAGCACTGCCATGAGTTAAATCATTTGGAGCAAGATAAAATTAAAGGTTGGCAAGTGTGCAGCAGTAGTGCAGGTAATTTGAGCACTGCAAAGTCTGCTGAAGGCTCATAGACTGAAATTGGCCCTTTGTGTTTTCTCCATGAGCAGTGTTTCAATTCCAAATGCTCAGGTAAAGCCATCAGCCAAGGCCTCACTGTTTTTTCTTCAGCGCTTTAATACTTCAACTACGTACGCAGTATATTGATGTTGATTGAACGTGCTACTAAAATTAGCTGCTGCTGCTACAAGGCTTATTCCCCATCCTGGTTCCCTCCCCCACTTTACCATTAATCCAAGCTTTCAACGACAGAATCCAGATCTTTCAGCTTTGCCCATTCAGCATCGAGATAATAAGCCATATTCCTAATGTACGCTCTGAAACTCCTTTATATTCCTCCTCTTTTCTGACACTATAACATCTGTACCTAATAATACAGCTGCTGAGTGTGTTTCTGTGTATGCAGGTCATATTTAAATACTGTTTGAATGAAATGGATCTTTTGTACCGACATGTGTTCATTATCAGCAGACGCTTTTAGCTCATGTTTACACCACTAGCACTTCATCTTTTTTATTTTGGTTTCATAAAGCATTTCCAGTGTAGGGACATATCAATACAATACAACATTATGAAAACTGAAAAAGTGAACATTTTTGTTATTTATTAGCCTAATTCCTATTGAAATGAAAATTTAGCCAGACACAATTAAACCACGTGGCACCATTTTTAAACCATATTTAAACAAACCTAAATTATCAATTGTATTCTTGGTATGCCCCTAAAACTAACATGCAGAGTGCTATTTCAAGTGTGAGCATTTTGCTAGCATCAATGAACCCTCAGCAAACTGCTCTCAAACTGGCCTAAACAGCATTATTTATTTACATTGTAAGCATATTCTAGCACATACAGTATCAATAAACGTAGGAATGACATTAGCAAAATAGAAAACGGTTTGAATGGAATGATGTGTGTGTGTAAGTGATAATTTCTACCTCTGAATCTTGTGTTGTATGGAACCTTTTCAAAGGGAACAGGACACAACAATCACAATAAACTTTTTAAACAGCTTTGCGACATTTATTTGCATTTAGGATAATAAATTAGTGGTACAAAAACTGGGAATAAAAAAGTAAGTCTACTGTGTTAACATTGCAGAAGGCCTTGGTACAGTTGAGAACCAGCTGTGGTCACATAAGAACTTAAAAACAATATAAAACAATGATTTATCGTTTTCTGATACGATTTGGCTATTTACCTACAATTTGCTATTTTCTTTTATTGAAATCGTGCCCCTAAAATATTGGATAATTGGATGCAATTTTGGGCATTGTGCAAAATGAAAACCACTAATAAAATATGGCATGATAAAATACATAAAAGAAAGTTGGATAGATTAAACAAGATAGTAAAAATGGCTAAACTCTGAAAATACAAAAATACATGTCATTATACACATTAAAATGGGTCTAAATAATGCCATGCAACAAAATGGGGGTTTAGAATTGGACTTCCCCTTCACTCCCGGCTCCGTCCTGTCGGTGTCAGTGTGTGCTGGGCCTCTGCAGCACAGGCTTCTACAGGCAGGAGGTGGGAGGAGGAGGGGGGAGGGGCCCTGGGGGCGGGGCCGAGCGCTCGGGTGGTCCGGAGGGGGTGGTCTCTGTCTCACAGGGAGGGCCCCCTCTCTCTCTCTCTCTCTCTCTCTCTCTCTCCATGTTCTGTGTGTGAGGCCAGCACCGAGGCCTCCTCACGCTCACACCCGCCCCGGGCCTGGGCACACACACGCGGGGCACAAACGGACCCGGGACACCCCCCCTCCCCCGGGACACCCCCACACGCCATTTTGTCCATCCACCACAAAGACAGCATCATGTTTAGAGCTTTGACTGTCAAAAATATGAGGGGAAATTTAGGCTGCCACAATTAGATCAAGTTTAAACAAAACAAAAAATACAATAAATCACTTTTATTGACTGGTACTAATAACAGATGTATTATTTTATATGTAATAGTGTAGCATTTTCAATCTCTTTAGCTATCACAATGCTAAGATAGCTGTCCTTGCTTCTCCTACTAATGTTTTCATGCGGATATAAGACTTTTTAAGTGTTAAAGTAGAAATAAATGTCCAGTACAATCAATAAGCAAATACGGAACTGTATGCACTATAGTTCACTGTAAATACTTGTACTTTTGCAAAAATACATTATTATCATTAATAAAGTAGCAGTAATAAAGTATAATCTGACTTAAAAAAAATAGCTTTCTTTTTAGTATGCAATGTTTTGTTTGTAAAATATTATTTTTATTTTGAGAATATCCTCGGAGGCCGGATTAAAACTCTGGAGGCCTTCAGGATTCTTGCACACATCGACTGTGGCCTCCTTGTGTTTCCTCTTCAATATGAGGCCTTCAATGATAAAGTTTGGACTAATCTACATTAGGCCCTCGCCTGCAAATACTGAGCACACAGGCCCATTGAGCCAAATGTTTGTTTATTTTTGTTTTTAATGAAAATGATAGAAATGATTGAATCATTGGCTGAAAAATGTTTGGCCTTTCCCCCCTCATACCAGTTGCTATTTTAACAGCACTTGGATATGTTTTTGCTGCCTCAACTTTCGTATCTTCCATTATTCATTTCTAATTTTCTAAAACAGAATGTTGATGTTCATGCATTCTAAAAAAAATACCATATTTTTTATTATTTATTTGCCTCATGTTGTTTTACAACTCACAGCTATCAAAATATGTGTCTAAAGATTTATTTCTTTTTTTAACAGAGAACTGGTATTTGTTTTGGTCATCAATAACATAAATAAGTGTTGTAGCTCACTTTAGCTCATCGGGCATGGCCAGAACTACCAGATTTAAACCTACAATCTAAACTTAAAATTATAAATGTTTATTTTATTTACATTTGAATGGGCCCCATTAGTGATGGTATGATTCTTGTACACATGCTCCGGGGCCCCCTGGGGGGCTTCAGAGGCACTGCAGGGGCCCCAAAGCCTGTCTACAAAGTACATTAATACAGTTTAAGCTTGAAAGGCAAAGGCACTTAATAAAACCCAAGAGAAAAAATTACACCTCCTTGCCGTTGCAATAGTGGCGGCCATCTTGTGAATTATTGAAGTCTGTTAGAAGAATATGACAAAAATATTTCCTGTTTACATAAGTCTCTGAGCTGACTGACCAATCACAAGATGGCGGCCAGAGCTTGCCATTTGTTCCAATGTATTTCTGTGGTGATGTCCTATCTAGAGTTTTATTAAATACTTGAAAGGCCTTCTCAAACTCAGGATCTATATCTCAACTTCTAAGTTTTGTTCATCTGATAAAGGCTTAACTTACTCAGCCTCCCATACCATTATTTCTATACTAATAGTACCTTTACATTCCTTTTACAATACTGCACTTACATTTGACATTTGACAGTATTCAGCCCTTGTCACAATATATTTTACTTGAACGGATTGATGTATCCCTGCTTTGGAGTATTAGAATAAATCAAAATACTATCAAAAACAATGACAGTAAAATAAAACCCTGTGCTTTAACTCATATTGTTCACCATAGACTGTCCTTACTGCCCTGTAGGACCAGCAGGGGGCGCAGTGCTGGAGTATAAATAGCCCTGATGACTGACCACAGCTGAATGATGAATGACCATCCACACCTAGGCCAGGAACGAGCTCCTTCACCACCAGGACCTGCAACAAACCAACACACAAGGTTTATTCTTATTCAACACAAACTGAATATATGTCAAATTCAAGTTATTATTATGGGATGTTAAGATGTAAGGAAGTAGAGTGGATCTGTCATCTACAAATAATAAGGAATAAGTTTTAGTAACTCTAACCCTCATCAAGTATTGCCTTAATAATAAGATCAAGCCTATTCATTGGAAGATTATACATAAAATATATCCAACAAACTTATACACCTCTATACTCACCAAAAACTCCCAGAAAAGAGCCATAAATCACTACAAATTACTGTATTATGGGTAAAATGTGTACTTTCTGTGTCCGAAACAGATCACTTGCTATTCTAGAAAATAATCTGCAAACATTATATTCTTTGTTTGTCCCTCATGCCATCAGGATGTTTAATGCAGCCACTTCAGGGAGGAGCTAAAATGACTTTATATTGACTTTTTAATTATAGCTGGATGTATTTGAATGATAGAGCAACAGTCTGCCACATAATTTCCTTGTAGATTAATGAAGTATCTATCATTCTATATTGGCCTAAGCCTATTTTTAGCCTTGACGCAGCCGCTCACTGCAGCAGCTGGCCCCCAGGGTAACCATGGAGACCCTCCCGAGCTCCCTGATTGGCCGAAGGAGCAGCCAATGAGGCGCGAGCTCACAGCTGTTTGAAAAATGGGCCTGGCCAATCAATCACAGAGCGGGCGTCCATCTTTGTCCCCAGAATAAAGCTGCTCTGGGGGACGTCCTGGGGGACAGCTGTGTGTCCCAGGGAGAGAACGGAGCAGAGGACAACTAAGGACAGGCTTTAGAGGATGGGAAAAAGTGTATTATATTAAGTATTTTATGTTTATCACATGTACAGGGAGACAATGCAGAAATATTGTATTCATTTTGTATGGATATTATAGATTTTATTCATTCTTTTTCATGTTTGGAGCCAGTTTGGTCTCTTATTAAATACACTTTTATCTATTCTAATTTTAAAAAAAAATATGGATCTTCACAATAATATGTTTATTTATTGCAAGGATTCAATGGTTCTCCATAGATTCTAATGGGAAATAGAGTTTTTAATCATAACTTCACCTCAAAATGCCTTTTTCTCACATTCTCACACAGCACTTTCTATTTTTGGGGCTTTTTCAGTTACTATGACTTTGAATTACTATTTGGTACGAAAGGTGCTTATAATACTAGTTATTGTTATCATTAGATAGCAAGTGTTAATGCATGGCGAGTCATCAAATAAATGACACAATTCCAGGAAATAGTCTTATATGGAATAAGTTAGAGAAAAAGATAGAGAAAATTCCACAGCTTTTAAAAGTATTTGACCTCCACAGAGCAAGTATTTTGAGCTTAGAATAACTAAAATTATTTTTTTTTTAAGTAAAATTAAATCTATGAAATAAATACTGCATGGGCAGTTTTTTTCACTTGATAAATCCAAATTACTTATATACCTATATTACTTATTATTACTTTAGATTTACTTTAATTTAGCTTAGGTAAGTACAGTATGGCTATATAAAGAAAAAGAATCAATCAGGTATTGGTATTGCAATCCAGGTATTGGATAAGTACTGGTATGGAGGAACATAATGATATACTGCTCTAAGCACCATGCGGCGACTGCTTCAGAACGGCACAAAGATATTCTTCTTCTTCTTTCCTAACACTGCTCAATATGAGGCTACAGAAAAAAAATCACTTTTTAAATCTAATAGAAATAGAAACTTCAACATCGATATATTTAGATGAAAATATTACATCTAAAAATCACTAGAATATAAGAAATTGAACATGCATTTAAAAACATGTCTCCATCTCCAAGCCATACAGTCCTCACTTAATAATATATCAGGACCCTTTTGACTATAACAATTCAATAATATTGGGAAAAAAAAGAAATACAAGTTGTAGTTCATTGTGATTAAATATCATGTTATGCCTTATGTTATGCTCCGGGTCAAGGTTGAGAATCACGCTGTATGTAAATATCCAACAGTTCATTAAAATGAATAAATACATATTTTTCAGAAGATTTTGTCATAGCAAGATTGAACTAAATGAAGAAAATCCTAAAAAAAAAAAAAAGACCAGACTTTTGCACAGTATTAAATCTCAGTCAATTTGTTATTTATTGTTACATTTTGTGAGATGGATATTCCATCACCAAACAATACAATAGCAATACTTTGGTCTTGTATTCTTTTCTCTGTTACTCCCTAATACTGTTTAAATGGATTGCAATACTGTATAACATTTGGACTTAACAATATTCTGAGAGTGCTTTTCAGAGAGATCTTTTAATATTTGATTCTTAGCTGGATTGATTGAGTTTTACATCCTCCAAACAAGGTAAAATGTGAATGTTGAAGTGGTTAAAACATGAAACTCATCTAATAAATTGACTTTTCCCAAGTCTGTCCATCCAAGTCTCACCACATCACACAAATATAACCCCACTTTGATTTCTTTCTGAGATGGCCACATTAGTTTGAACCCGAGTTCTTGCCTGTAGGAGCTGAACGTCCATAGATCTGTGCCACGGTCAATCTGGAGCGGCCACTTAATCACAAGAAAAGAAAGAAATCCCTCCTCTCGCCTTTCACTCATCAAATATTCATGTATGGAAAAGCTCTTTGATTGCACCTGCTTTTATCCGCCAGGTTAAAGTTAAGCGTAGCGTGTAACAGGAGTCAGACGGAGACAGGGACAGGGACAGAGGACACTGTTCCGGGGGACGGGACCCTCGCTCCGGTGCCTGCCCTTATTTAGACACTCACCATGTCCGCTTCCTCCACAGGTGAGTGGACACTTCTACAGTCTTTTCTTGTGTGGTCAAAGAAAGGTGTATTTGATGCTATAGCGCGCTGACTTTGGGTTTGGAGAGCTTTTACGCATAGGTTTTACGCATGGATCTTTACTGCTTTGGCGCGTAAAGTTTGGATGTCCTATCGTTTTACTGACTTTTATTGCAGCTCACATGTGTTGAAAATGTTCAGGTTGACTCTGCGTGTATGGATTCCATAAATGAGACCCATAATATTCAGTTTAAATGAAGCATAAACTGGTATTTTGCCTCCTATGTCTCTCCAAATCACATTTTCTTACTATTTTTGGTCGATGTCGATGCAGCTGAACTTTCAAAACTCACATTTCTACATTGTTTTCTACAATTGTAACCCTTTGAAATCCTCTTTAATTCATTTGGACTATAAGAAAGCGTGAAAAACTGTTAAAATGCGCATTTACGCACGCATTACGCACACACAGTTAGCAAAATGAACAGCGTTTTTGCATGTTTTATGTTTTTTGTCACCTTATTGAAACTTCTACACGCCTATTCTGACTTCTCTTTGCAAAGTTTAATTTACATTTTACGCGTAAATAGTGGGGGAAAACACAATCTATGTCAGGATTGAGATTAGAGTGGGGGTGGGTGCAGGAAACGTCCTTATAATCCCTTTAATTCTTACACAAAAGCAACATAACATTTGCAAAAAAGATCAAACTTACCTCATGTATCCATGTTGAGAAAAAGTAAATAAATAAAAGTTGCTAAAAAGTGCGGAAATAAAGACAAAAGGGGATTGTTTTGTTGCCATTGTGCGCCGTGTAAAGACGCACCGGCCTCTGACGCTCACGCGCTCCTCCGCCGGCCCCGCCCCCTGCCGTGACGTCACTGAGGGCCACTCGAGTTATTTGGCCCTCGTTGTTTACTCCTATGGGGGATGTGTCTGCGCCAGCGAAAGGTAAAGTTCTACATTTTTACACTAAATACGCGAATTATTCTCATTTATATCGTTGTGACTTTGCTAAAACTGACCGGAAAACGTCCTTTTTAAGTGACAGTCTTTAGTTTTCTTTTAACACGAAGTTTAGCCTTAAATGAACGCGATATGTTGTTGCTAATATCGCGTGATTTTGAGCCGATAAAACGTTGAAAAAAATGGCGGCGGCGTCCTGTTTGGATGAATATTTTCGCCGGAACTCGTGGTGCGTTTAAAGGCCTTCTCCAAACTTGGTTATGTTTTTCGATTGTTTTTATTATTTGTCAACGAAATGTGACAAATGTCGACAGGTGGGTTAAAATAAATAAGGAAAAATAAATGGAGAAATGTGTTAAAGCCTGGCCTGCATTTAGGATGACACAAGGCCTTGCACTAAAACTGGAAATAAAGGATAATTTTGGTGGTTTTTACTTCATGAATGTGTGTTTTTTATTGTTAAAACGAGGCACAATAATAATTTAGACATATTAATAAGTAGAAATACAGAACGCAAGAAAAAAAAATCGTATTTGTAGTTTTTAAATATATATCAAGACATTAAAACATATTAAGGGCTTGGCATAGTAGCCAAACAATGATACATTTTTATTTTTGGCTTGTACCTTTTGCTTTCATGATGCATCCTAGCCAGTTGAATTTTGTAAGAAAATAAATCCAATATCTGAATATAACTAGACTGTAATAAGAAAAGTAAACTTGTTACGTCATGTTTTGTTGTGCTTTTAACACACTGCAAAAAGTAATCCACAAATAAGTGCAAATTGTTTGAAATAAGCAAATTTGCTCCTCATTTTAGTGGCTACTTTCAAGTTTTACATCTAATTGCATTTTAGATCATTGCAATTGTTTTAAATGTAACAAAAAGTTGCCCATGCACATATTTCTTGATATAGTCAAATCAAGGGTAAACATAAATATCTCAAGAAAAATAAAATAATGATTTGTAGATTACTTTTTGCTGTGTAGCCAGCAGTATGGGCTTTCATATTGTATTAAAAAATAGCAAAAATATAGTTTAACATTGAATTATGACTAGAAAGAACCTCCAGACAAAGACAAAGTTGCCAGTGAGCAGCAAAGTTTAATTCAAGCCCTGAACATACAGCATTTGATGCAGACATGAGAGTTTCTTCTTCTTCTTAGTCTTTGAATGAACTATGTATTAAAGAAAAAATCTGTAAACAAACCTTCCCTTGTTTTTTAAAAGCGAACCCATCAGACCAATAAAAGGAAAGCTTCTCTCATTGCAGATAGTGTTGCCACAATGTAACAATAAGTGAAGATTTCCAGATAAACCTAAAGAAAAACATCATATTGGTGAAATAATGCCACAAAGATGACATAGTTTCTTTATTTCCAACCCTGAAAATGGATGGAACACACATAGTTTTGCCTGCTGTGTTCTCCACATCCTCATATATAGTCCAAAGGTGGTCGTGGGGGTCGTGGAGTGCAGCCAGGAGCCCGTGTTTACCCCTCCCCGGTAAAAGGTAGATATAGGAGGACTGGTGTCTGGAATGCATGAAGTAAACCAGTAACAACACAAGCCAAAACAGCCAGAGACGAACTGGCTGAACCCTTTGAACTGAGCTGACAGGAGCTGGAGGTTTCCTTGGGGGAGGTGGAGAGTGGGGCTGGGGGCTGGGCGAGGTTAGCTGGGGTGAAGGAAGCAGCCACTTTAGTCCCGACCAGAGAGCAGGCCTCATACTGCAGGAATCCACCACAGAGACTTTAGTTCTGTGGTTATTAAAAGTGAGTTTAAATGGATTTACTGGTGAACAAATGAACAAAGTGGGGAAAATATGTTTACTTTGATAATTGGTTGAATTGTTGGTTGCGGATAAGAAATGCTTTTGTGTCCGTTTGTGACTTCAGTTTGGATTGAAACAGCTGGAAGTTGCTCTTTTGACGTCACTATTCCACATCTACAATTTTTCATTCATATGGAACATACTTGTATTGCATTGAAGATGATGTATTGAACCGTTCTATATCATTTTGAGCATCACCAATACACAGTCTTTAAATTTCAGCTTCATATTGAACATATTTTCTACACATCTTTCAGTGCGAGTGCTGCTCAAACTAATGGTGCTTCACTTTTAATAATCAATAATCTGTCTCTTCAAAATACACAGATTGTGTTTCAGTTTATCCACCAAAGCACATGTGAACTGCGCTGTGAGCTGCTGTGCTCCTGTGCTCCTGTGTGTTTGCAAAGGTTTTTTTTATGTTCCTAGTAAGTGGTAAATAAGTTTATAAAAGGAGGTAGTTATACAGCAAGCCTGGCTATATGATTTTAAACATTTGTAGCATCTATATAACCTTGTGCTGCAAGATTGATTCCTGCAAACACACAGAAGCAGCACAGGACTATTGGTATATTCTGTTTCTGCCACTTAGATTATTACAGTCTGTATGGCTCTGTTTGGTAATGATTCACAGTCTTTTTTAGATATTTTTTGAAATCTTGTTTACTAAATACAACAATGCTCTGTTACTAAATACAATTTATATTTGTGCAAGTATTTTCCTCAACCTTGGCTGTATGAGTGGATATATATTGAGTTTTGCTAGCCTATTAAGAGCCATTTATTGGACAATACAAGTGTTTGTCATAAGCATCTGTACGTAGCTCTGAGCCAATCGTATCAAGTTGACCAAATGACGTATGTAGCGCAATGACAGTTTTGTGTGTCTGCTGCCATCTTAGACACAGAAGCATTAAACATTTTGAGCTCGGTGTGTTGAATTGCTCTCATCATCTTTTTGCAGTCCATTCTTAAACAGGTCTAGCTTTTGGCCAGGGAGTACGTGAAGTAGTGTGGTATTCCCAGTCTAGAGTTCAGCTCCAGCTCGCTTGTTTGTGCATGTCGATCACTGAGTCAGGTCATTCTCACCTTGTGTCTGATGTAGAATTCTCTGCCACATAATGTGCATAAAACTCTGGTTGCATTGTCATAGGCTTCACTCATTCTTTTTTGACTCCCACTGTTTATTGAAACAGTTTATCCATCTCTCTGCTCCCTCTCAACAAAATAAGGGACAATAAACATCCCATATGGCACTTTCTGATTCACATTATTATACAAGATGCCCCAGCTAATACAGGACAGTTGGCAGCCCTATGTGCCTCCCTGACCGCAAGTCTCTGGTCATTAGCAGGCTATAATTGTAAGATCACCGATAGCTTTGGTCATTGACCCAGTGGATTTTATCTTATCGATTTTATCTCTCTGTCTTAAGGCTTTTCCAAACATGCACGTTCAGAAGAGCTGCTTTTTTGTGCACAGTCCACACAGTGCACTATTGTTTGTTTGGCCAGAAAAAGGAGATGTGGCGCACCGTACTTGTTTGGTAAAAATATTAGCGTTCATATCGGCCTGACTTTGGAGAACTTTACTCATTTGCTCACTTTGCTCGTGTTGTAGCTGCTTCACTGTTAATTGTGCATCCCCCACTCCTCTCACTCATTTCACTTTCCTCTCACTCTGTTGCAGATTCTCATTGTTTGTTCATATGCAAGATACCCAGGGGCTTTTTTGACATGTTTGTAGAAAATGAGCTGGAGAATAGCCGTCTAAAACAGCCACAGCTCCACTGTGTTCACTGTTTGTAAAAGGCCTTTTTTTACTGCTACGATAAGAGCCACATGTTTCTCCCTCTGCCAGGGGCTGATTGTGAGTTTGTTATGTTGTGGCCAGATAATTTAAAGTTTTATTTTTTAAAAAGATTTATTGATGTGATGCACAGTGCACAGTTGATCTCCAATCCTATTTTAGCTGAGCCACATGGCCCACAGTGCAGAGCTGCATGCTAACATTCTCTGCATCTCACTGTTTGTGTAAAAAGAGAGTTTTAGTTGATTATAATATATCAACACCTTTTGCTCATCTGTCCTGTGAGTTACTTGCCACAATAGTTGTTTGTAGTTAGTTTTGTTATTGCTCAGCAATCAATAGTATAGTAAATAAATAAATAGATTAGGCTAAATTATGAGTGCAGACTACTCCAAATGTAAAAACTGTGGGTGGAAATACAGCCTACTTAAATTTATTTTCCAAATATTTTGCATTGTAGTAAAGGTTTTCAAACATCCTCGACTAGACTAGCTACATATGGCTGATATTTACTACATTTATTCATATCCAGACATACATTACCAGGAATATAACATTATAAATTCTACACAATTCATTTTTGCAAACACAATTACGGCTTATATCATCTGTAATTCGCTTTTAACTTTTTGAATAGACTTCCCACAGTGGCCAGTGCACAAAAACACTCATATCAAACCCTGTATTTGTATAAAACCTGATCTGATATAAATTTAAAGTGAAGATCCTCGTGTTGTTGACATATTTCTGTCCCGCCTCTGCACTTTTGCACATTTCCCTCAGTCCGTGGCGCCGCTGAGGCCTCGCTCGGCTCACAAACAGCAGGCCTTGTATGGGCGCGTGGGGGGCGGGGCATAGCGGGCTGGGCGGGGCTCCGGGCCTGACAGAGCAGCAGGGGAGGGGCCGCTTGTTGTTCAGGGTTCAGCTCTGGCACAAGCATGAGCCAAAACAAGAGATTTCTGTGTTCTCTTTAACTTTCATGAGCTATTTGAGACATTTTAATTGTTATAATAATCATATCTACAGTATATTTGATTTTGTATAAACTATAAGAAGAAAAGTCAACACTCAGCAAGTCCATGTAATGCTTTTAAAGACATTTTAATGCACAAATACTAGATTTTTTTAATGCCACAAATGCAAAAAATCTGCACATATTTAATTCCTTAAAGGCCCTGTATTTGATTTTTTTTCTAGAAGTGGAACAACATGTACAGTATTGTGTCCTAATTTATCTCGGGAAACTATCTAATTATAAGCCATGACACAGTTCATTAATGACTTGTAATGTCTCTGGATCAGTCAACATAGTCCACCTATTCCACTAGTTATTGTGTTTTTGTGGTATTTTGACATTAATATTCATGCATCAAAATACTCACCTATTCACATAATGTCTCACTTTTTAATTGTTAAGTACTTACCAGTACTCAAAGCAGGCTTTCCACAAGGCATTAAAACGCATTGAAACTCATATAACGGATCAGTTGCACAATGCAAAAAGTCATCTAGAAATGAGTAACATTGTTTTTAAAAAAAAGTAAAGTTTTCTTGAATAAATAATCTCAAGAAATCTGTCCACTGGCAAGTTGTTTTTACACTTAAATGTGCATTGTAGAACTAGAAGTAAAAAAAAAACATGTACAAAACAAATTTTGATATTATTGCATATTTCACCTTTTATTGACCCAATGGCTATGGGTGGTTATCATGGTACTTTCTTTGATGAAAGTGATTCTGAAATATGCAGAAAGGTGTTTTTAAAATTTAAAATACATTTTATTTATACTAAATTTGAATAAATTGTCTTATTTCCAGACAGTCCAAACCTGCTCAAAATCTTTTCAGCAATTTCATTTATAAGATGCGATTTTTTTTCAGTGTATGACCAGATTGCCATAGTTTTTACAGTGCAGTTACGCTGAAATTGTGATTAATTTGTTACTCAAATGTTGCGTGTTTGTTTTGAATATTGAACATTCACATTTTAAATAAAAATGTGTTTGTGATGCAAAGGTAATTATTTGTACTTTATTACTATACTTAAGTAGACTTTTCAGATATCGGCTTTTTATTTCAGTATTTAATTTTCTGCCAACTGTCTATTTACCTCTCTCACTCTTACTTTTTCACAAACATCAATTTTTTGATCTACTGCATGTTATTAGTGAGAAAATCCATGAAATTCAAATGTCTTGTTTTTTGTGGTTTAAAGATCAATAAATAATGCTAGGAGCTAGATATAAAAATAACATTGAAAACCCTTTTAAAATATTGTTCAGCTCAAGACTGGAATGTTTTGAGCCTGTATTTGGAGATAGCGTTTTTTAATTTAAGGCCTTTTTGTCACTTATTCCAGAAGCAAACTATTACTTTTACTTGTACCAGAGTATTTTTTTATTATTTTCAGTATCAATACTTTAATATGTTCTCTTGACATCTCAGTTAGGAAGCTCTCCCAAACAGCAGGAGGCCTTGTATGGGCGCGGGCGGGGGGAGCCTGCGGGTGGGCGGAGCCTCGGGCCTCACAGACGAGCAGGGAAGGGGAGGGACAGGAGCTTGTTGTTGCATACCTCTGCCGTGTTTTTCCACTTTTTTCCCGTTTTGTCCCCCTCCCTCTCTCTCTCCCTCTCCTCCCGAGGTTTGGAGTGTAACCGCGGATAACCTCGTGAGAAGCTCCTCCGAGGTCGAGGAGGAGGACTTTAGGAGCTCCTCTGCGTCTTTTTAATGCTCCTCCTGCTCCTGCTGCTGTTGTGGAGGAGCTCGGTCTGGGCTGACCGTGCTGAGGGGGTTCCCGTTCTGCTGCTGCGGGACAGTCCTTAAAAATAGGTTTGGCATTTTAAGGCCAGGCTTTGCAGGTGAAGAGGGAATTTTTAAATTTAGAGATGTTGATATGAGGCTTTTGCTGTAGAATACCAACAGAAATATGAGGGAAATGTAGTGCAAGTTTTTTTCTTTTAATCAAAAGAAGTAGAGGTGGGCTATATTGCCAAAATGAAAAGACTTTTGAAGTCGGTAGGAAATACTTAAAGCTGTATTCACCACAATGTGAGAAAGTGTATTTGGAGAAAAGGCCTTTGAAAATTACTATTTCCCATTTGAATGTGTTGAGCTATAGCAGAAAACTAACTTTGCATTAGCCCTTGGCAGATAAACTAAAGTGATCTGCCACTAGAAGAAATATTTATGTCAATAAAATAAGAAAGAAATCTTATTGCTTTTTAAATAATATAATAGGGCCAATTTTAATTTAAATCTTTAAAGGGAGACACTGCAAGCAAAACTATTTATTTTTTCCATTTCCAGGTTTTTGGCAAGTTTGGACTGTATACACTTTAGTAACAAAATATTATAAACAAAAATACCTCATCTTCACAATAACTTTTTTTTAATTTGTGCACTAATTCATTGTTTCTTCATAGATTTAAATGGGGAAATGTAATTCAAAGTTTTTTTGTTTTTTTTTTATGAAACAAAATATTAAATATCCTCTAAAAAGTTTCTATAACAAATATATCTACAAAATTTACTTACAGTTAAACCCTGCTCAATCCAATGTTTTTGGATTTCATTTCATTTTATTGCCAAAAATATAGGCAATATTGGGCATATAAAAAAAAAAGTTACAGAAACCTTTTTCCAATTATTATTAAAGGTACAGAATGAAACACTTCATACCTTTTTAGAGAGATTACATATAGTATATATTTTATTTATATGTTTTAACATCAGTTTTTGTAACTATTTTGTTTGTTTCTTGACTTTGAAGATATATAAAGATTTTTTTCAGCGGGGGATTTTGGATCTTGTTTAGTTTTAACATAAGCTACTTGGATGGTTGAAACTTTCCAGTCTTGAACTTTAGAATATTTTATAAAGTGGAGGATGTGGTGACGTCCAAACCCACAGACACACATTTAGTTTCTGTTTCTCCGAGCAGCTTTTTGTGAGTTTTTAGCCCCAATGAAAACAATTTCTGTGAAATAAGCCTCGCCTCTGACTGCAGCTTCAACATTTTTGAAATGAGCTTGGTATTGTGTAAATCTCAGTCTTGTACATACTTATGGGAGTAGTTACTTAAGGGTGTTCACACTTATGGGATTACACACGGTGCATCCTATTTATATTTTAGAAGGAAAGACAGGTCATTAAAAGTTCTTTCTTAATGTTGTTCATTATGAAGCTGAAATTAATGAATGAATACTGTGATCTGGGCAGCTTCAGGTTTGTCAAAGTGAAATATAAGACTTTTTAAATACCTCTTTAATGCTCTCAAGCCATTCAAGTCTATTTATTAAAAAAGAGACATGAAATTTGGCATGATCAAATTTAATACCTTTTAATTATTTCAGACCTTAGGGCTGGGTTGTGTGGTGTCTTCCTTTGATTTTAGCAAAGTAATTCTGAATACTCTTGAATGAAAGAGTTACACATTACTCATCAAGAGTATTTATACGTCTTTTTCCCACACATTCCCATTCACAAATTATGACATGATTTGCATTTATGTGTCATAGCTAAAATGTTACGGAAGAGAACTAGCCAAAATAGATGTTTCCACCTGCCAAGTCTCACCTTAAGCCAAATAGTCTTTAATGTATCCTTTTTAACTCATGAAGATTTCCCTTTTCACAGTCTGAGTCAAACACTGCTGTCACTCTCCCCCAAACCTATTGATTTATTCATTGTTTTAACTGCCAGAAATAAAAAGTTTGGCCTCCCTCCAGACTGTGCTCCTGCGTGTTCTCATTGAGGAGGAGCCCACCTCCTGCTCCTGACTCAGGCTGACTCACAGTCCAACCTGCAGCATGTGTTTGTCATGAGGACCTCAGTCTGGGGCACCTCAGGACAAACTGCACCACAGTTACTGCACTTTCAGTTGTGGACCTAAACTTTCCTTCTCCATGACCTTTTTTCACTGTTGTCTTTACAATTATAGAAAAATGCCGCAGCCTGACTCATTCAAAGTGACTAACGCGCAGGAAGGAACACAAAAAGAGCGGCTTAGATAAATATGAAGGAGGCGGAGCTTCTATACAGCTCTCAGAATGTACTTACAGTGTTTTCTATGATTCTAGAAAAATAGATAAATGTAGGGTTGGGTAGCTGGCTTGATATAATTCATTCAGCACTTCCTGGATTGTATCTTTTCAATGCCTTTATATGCTGCTTTATTTATGATCTAGAACAGACATTCCAAATCCAATACATCATTGAATTTTATGAAATCATGATGTTGAATGTCTTTTTATTATAAATTTACACATCTTTGCTTTGTTTGATGTTTATGAAAAATATCTCTCCCTAAATAGTATATATGTATAGAAATCCTTCAATGCCAGTGGTTCTCAAACTGTGGCCCGTGTCCTGCAGTTGATCCCATTCATGTTAATTAGAAAATGCTGCAGTTTTACTCACAGGAAAAACGAAGGCTGAGTCATTAACTTGTTTATAATGTTTACTTTCTTCTGCCCCGGACTTTAAACTCGCTCGAGGAGACTGCCTTTCGTCTGTGTTTTTACAATTACAGAAAAATGTCAAAAATGCATTAGCTTGACTCATGCAACATGACTAACGCAGAGGAAGGAACTTGAAATAGAACATGCTCTGTATGGATCTGAAAAGTGAAATTTATATTCATTTTACAGGCACAAAGTAGAATTCTTACAGTATGTACATGACTTGTTTACACTTGTTTGCACCTAAAATAATTGTCTTCTTGCACAAATATGATATCTGTCAATTTCTAAAGGTAAACATGTGCAGATGTCCAAAAACGAAAGAGCTTATTTTTGCGAAGAAGGTTTTCCTTCCACTCTTGAACAAGATCTCCACTTCAGTAGCACTTTCAGGCTTCAAACTTTCCAGGCTTGTACTGTAGAATATTTAAAGGTATTTTTCAGGGGGATTTGTCAAAACAGGAAGTCAGGCACCCACCAGGGAAGAAGATCCAGTGAATTTCAGAATAAAATCGGCTTCCAAATTTCATTAATTTTGCTAAAGTCAACAAAGCAGCTAAACAGAGCCATGCGGTCACAGAAGAGCTGTCAGAGGATCATGGATGATATTTGTGCTCACGGACAACAAGTTTTACCCTTGGACAGGACAACTATCGCTCCATTTGTCTCTTGTAGATTTCAGTGGCAGCAGCAGAAAGGAGGAGGCATGGAGTTGGTTTAGCTGGACTTCTGACAGTGAATGGTGACTTGGGGTTGTTTATTTTAAATTATATTTCTTTCTGTACATAGTAGCTTTTGTTTGAAACCTTCATGGCCTTGCTATGGCATCGTACTGCACACAAACCGTACACAAAACTGTGCTCAATGCAGAAAAACTGGACTAAATCTGGACGGAAGCTGCTCAGTTGTCAATGTGAGCCCAGCGTTATCTTGATATACAAAGATTGCAAAACAACACAAAACTTGCAGTACATTTCCCCCTCATATTCCTGTAAAGGTCTTCCCCGTCCACATGTCCGGGCTGCATGTGCGTTTGTTTCACACTGCCCTGTCCTTGTGTGTCCTCAGCCTCACCGCCGCATTCCTGGCAGGATTTCTTCTGGCACGGCGCGCTCTAAGTCGCTCTTGTATTGATTTGAAAATGACAAGTGGAGGATCATGTGACCACTGAAGACATCTCTCTTTTTCCCCTCTTTTTTTTCTTTTTTACATAGGTTTGTTTTTCCACAGACATTCCTGAGCTGTGAATTCAACCCTCCTCTCTCTCTCCCTCTCTCTGTCTCCCTCTCTCTCCAGCCTTTCACAAATATGTACGTTCAGACGGCTACTAGGCGGCTCATTCAAGAAGGACTGCTTGTTTGCATGCGGCGCGCCCACTTTTTCCACCCGCAGGAGATACTGCCCTGGCCCGGGTCCTGAGGGCGGCTCAGAGTTGCTGTTTGCCCGGAGGAGGTGAAGAGCCGTGCGAAAAGGCTCTCTGGGCGTGACAGAAAGCAGGGGAAGTCGATGACGCAAATACCTGGCTACAGCAACAGTATAAAAAGGCTGGTAGGCCTGTGTTTTGGTATCCAACGATGGCTAACTGTAGAGACCCATTCGTGCAGAAGACGAGATTATAAGGTAACTTCAAGGACGCTTTGGTATATGAACAAACTCCACAAAAGCTTCAGAGAAAGTAATTTGTTGAAGTTCGAATGAAACTAAAATAATTGAAGAAATATCACCACAATATAGTAGATCACAACAGAAGCGCCGAGGACTGTAAATCCTGGATCTCATTCCCGATGTGCGACGCTATGTGGGGCACAAGCCATTCCACAAGGCCCCTTCTGTTGTTGACAGCCTGGCGACCGAGCACCACAGCTGAACACGTACTCCATGTTTCTGGAGAGAGGGTCCTCAGCACCAGGAGCTGAAACCACAGAGCTGGAGAGCAACAGCAGAGACTCAGTGGAAATGGATGAGACAGTCGGTAGAGCACAATGTACTTCATTTTGTACATGCATTTATGTGTAGTAGTTTTGCTCTCTTGTCAGATGACTGGAGTGTGAATCCCTTCATCAGGCATAGTTTCAGTGGATAAGCAGCATCTCCAGTTAAGTGTATGGGGACCTCAACACTATCTATGTGCAACAAAATGGCTGGAAACAGGCGGCTGTCATGCTCCTTGGCTTTGATGAACACAGGAGAGTTCACAAGCGCTCGAGCATCATATGTTCGTCCAGGCCACCTCACATAAACAACAGTGAAACAAAACTTGCACAAAAACACAACAGAGTGCCATCCATTTCTGTTGAAGGAGGATGTCGCTGCAATAATGGGAATGTGGCATCCTTCAGTGGCACCTGCGCTCACTGGATGTCCTCATTCAGTTTAGCCATCTACTTTCTTATCCTCTGCAGCTGCTCACCCTCTGGGAGACGAATGAAGCGTTGTAATAGTGTATCCTTTAGAGAGGCTGTTATTTGTTACCAAACAGGCAACTTCTGGTCCGTTATTCACTTGGCGTTGCGTACCACTAAAGTGCACTGTCCAAGCACAAGCGAGGCTCTAAAGGATGTTGCCGACCTCATGTCTTCTTCCAGAGAGCTGGTTCATAAGCTTGTCAGAAATTTAAAAGTGTCACGGGACATTTTATTCAGCGCATCTATTCCAAAACAAACTTTCTAAATGGACCTCACGGCCACAATGGAGATTCCAGCTTGGTGCAAGTTTTCTCCTGCTCCTCTTTCCTCCTGCGACCATCTCCAAAAGCATCAGGTCCAAGCGTGCAGTTATAGCAGGGTATCAATAGGTAGCGGTGCTGCTTTATATGTTTACGTATTTTTGGGACCACCTGGACCATCACTCTGCATAGTTGTATGCAAATGATCCTAATTTACAGTGGACCTCATGGGTGTGTTTTAACACAAAAGTCTGTTTAAGAACAGACTGGGCCAGCAGCCTAAAAGCCGCGTGAGCTGTTTGTAAAAGGCTTCTTTTTCTCTCTCTCTCTCACTGTACACACTGGGATGCTAAGTGTTGAAGGCTAAAGGAGCTAACTCTCGGCTAAAGCTACAACTTTGCAAAACAATGGGATGTATTTTATGGCAAGAAGCTGAAGGTAAATAGGGACTTTTTTCAAATGTAGAGATAACAATTTCAAACTTTTGCTGTATTACTGACATAAATATGAGAATAAATATAAATGTAAGAAAAAATGTAATACAATACAAGCACCTGCTGGAGCCATGAGGACAATAGTATAGTATATTTTGAAGGAACTACAGATTAATCTTTTTTAACCTACATTGAATATCTAATCATTATTTCATGTCCTCATAATTTATATCAGACTTTTACACAGTTACTCCACTATTTTTCTTCAATACTTTTTACTCTTACTTTAGTGATTGTGTGGGATACTACTTCTATACTTCTGCTTGTGGTCAGTTATTAAACAAATGGAGAAAATGAAAATGAAAATGCCTTACACTTTCAACTATATATTTTCTCTTAAAAGGCAAAACATGTGTATACAGTAAAACCTTTCAACCTGAAATACTTAGAACAATGTTGTGAAGCATTATTACTTCACACAATCCTAAAACTAAAAAAAACAAAGCAATACAAAGGCCAAACACTGTTCTAATTTGATTTATCCTATCCATACACCTCATCAAAGGAGTACTCAAACTTCCACAGTGTCTATCTCAACTATATAACACAAAAAACCTCACCAAAATGCAAAATTACGCACAAAACCAGCGGGTAGATCCATATTTGAACCGAGAAAACGCGTAAAAGCCACGTTTGTTTCCTTCCATATGCTCTCCATACATCCTCTCCTCCCATTGGCTCACGTGTGCATGCATATTCATCGCTTCCATGCCTATTGTGCCGAGCCTCTTTCAAGAAAAAATACCATAAATGTTTGTGCGCCGCGCAAAAGAGCGTTTTTTGGCCCAAATTTCGCCCGTCGTCCGTCGCGCGCAAAAAAGAGACAGAAAAATCACAAGAAAAGCGTGTAATTGCCGGAGTCACGTGTTCGCACTACGGGAACGGGGCACAGCCAGCTCTCCAGCGAATGAGAGCGAGGCTGGAGAGCGAGGGAAAAGGCAAGAACAACCAACGAGGACACAGAGAGAGAGGGGGGAGAGAGAGGGAGAAAAAGAGAGAAAGAAGGGAGAGAGAGAGGGGGAGAAAGAGGGAGAGAAAGGAGGAAGAGGGAGAGAGAGAGAGAGGGGAGAGAGAAAGAGAGGGAGAGAGAAAGAGAGAGAGAGAGCCGGGGACTATAGCGAGCGGAGGAAGAAGGCGAGGGAGCAGGGAGCCTTTTTTTTACAACGCGACGAGGGGAGGCACACATCGAGCCAGCAGCAGCAGCAGCAGCACACGCGAGGGGGGAAACTGGGGGAAAGAGAGACATGAGCCACACCGCGAGAGGCACCCAGCAGCACCAGCAGCGGCGGCACCCACCATGCGAGCTCAACTAGGGTGCGGGGATGTCGGATCTGTGGTGACTACAGCAGCAGCAGCGGCAAAGAAAGCAGCTTCTCTATCGCAACTTGGGCGCAAAGGGTCGGCGGGGGAACATGGCCGAAGGTTCTTTCTCTTTCTCTCTACTCCCTTCTTTTTCCCCCTACAGTTATTCTTTTGGATTTGGTCTCGAAACGCACCGAAAAGGGAAAAAGGGGCAAGGTGCGCGCCGCGTTTTTTGCGCAAAAGAAAGGAAAAAAAAGAAGAAGGCGAGGATGAGATAAGGCGCACGAGACACACATGCGCTTTGCTGGTGTTTCGCTTGCCTTTACCCTCTTCCTTCCCCATGGCGTGCACCTTATGCCACGGCTGTAGCAGCAGAGGACCCTCATGCGCGTTGTAGCCACCTGCCCCCCTTCGAATCCAGCGCGTTTTTCCGTGCGCAACGCGGACGAAAACATCTGTCAAGCGCGGCGCAAACAACTTTTTCGCCTCTTTTTGTTGGGGGGTGAAAAAGGGGGGGTGCGTGCTGGGGTCAGGAGTATTTCTCAGCAGCTTGTGGTGTAAAGAAATCCCTGCTATAGCCTTCTTTCTTTCTTGGAGGGGGGATTTCCCTTAACGCGTCGAATACTGCATGTTTTTTTTTTACGCGCGTTGCCCGCTTTTTACGCACGGGCTTTTCGGGTCTTCCCCTGCCTCCACACGCGAAATGTGCAGATTGTGAGCAAAAACTGATAACTTTTCTGTGTTTTGGTGTGTGTTTTGTGTCGTGCAGGAGGGCTGGGTAAAGGCGGCCGAGGGGGCGAGCAGCACGAAGAGCGGGGACGCGCGCAGGTCCTGTCCGGGAAGGGCTTCTGCAAGTGGTTCAATGTCCGCACGGGCTTCGGATTTATCTCCATGACCAGCAGCGAGGGGAGCCCCGTGGAGCCCCCCATGGATGTGTTCGTCCACCAAGTGAGTAAAGACGCGCAGTGCAAGCCTCTTTCACGCGTAAAAAAGAAAAAAGTTTGTTGTAGTTTTGGAGAATGGGACGGTGGTGCCTTGGAAAGCGTGTGGAGGGTTCTCTCTCTCTCACACTCACACACTCTCTCTTTCCCTCTCTTTCTCTATCTACCTTTCTCACTCTCCCTTTGCCTATCGCTCTCTCTCTCTCTCTCTCTCTCTCTATCTCCCTTTCTCTCCCCCCTCTCTCTTTCTCTTTTTCTCTCTCCCCCTTTATCTCCCCTTCTCCCTCTCTCCCTCTCTCTCTGTCTTTCCCTCTCTCTCTCTCCCTCTCTCTCTTTTCTTCTTCTTCTCCCGGGCACATGTGGGACTAAAAGGGGCCCCCCTCTGTCGCCCTGACTTCCCCTCCCACTGTAAAGGAACTGGAAACACTAATCAAGTGATAGGTTCATATTGTTTGGCTTTAGAAGGAGTTGCGGGGCTCGTAAAGTGTGTTATAGTCATAATATGGAAGTGTTTTGGTGAAAGACTGATGCTACGTTGCTGTTGTGGTGTAAATATTGATCAAAATGGTTGTTAAAAGGAGTGTTTCTGCTCTACAAATGGAATTAATATGCATTTTTGTCTTTTATGGCCTTCTGTTTTACAAGGGATTAGAATTGGCAATGATGTAGTCACAACCTTTGATTCCATAATAATAAACAAATGAAAATTTTCAAATGTAAAATACTGGAGGTATTGTTAACATGAGGGTTTCTATGGTGCATTAGAATAGAAAAAAATGTTGAAGTTACTTATAGGTCAAATAAAATCCTCTCAAAGTACATGCTAAATTCATATGTAGTAATACTTTGCTGTAGGGAGTAAATAACATGATTCGGATGTATGTCTCATATAAAGCTGATTTTACAAATACACAAGCTCAGTGAAAATACTACATGTATGTCCAAAATGCATTCAGCTGCAACTGTTTTTATTGGCATTTTTTGCACATTGTTTTTACATACAACTCATATAATTGTGCTCAAAAACTGCTTATTTTGTCCCATTTACATTTATTTATAAATATCTTCTCAATTGAATCAAATCAGTTACAAATCTCTTGCATATGGGCTGTGTGTTGTTAAATAATAATAGTGTGGGATTGGAAACAATATCAAACAGTACTGAGTGTTTTGTTTTAGTGAGTCTCCAGAAAGTTGCTTGGTTGTTTCAAATGATAAGAAAATAGTGCAGTCATTTGATATATTTTTATCAGAATAATCACACTTTTGAAATGTGATAATTGCCAATTTATTGCAGTTCATTTTTATGTCATAATTAATATAAATGTTAATTCCAGGTCAACATAAAACACTTACATTTGAAGCATTTGCTTATAATTTACTAATAAATGACAATATAACAATAACAATATAACTGCGTGTAAAAAGCATTGAGACGGCTCTGTGTGTGACTTTATAAACCTCAATGGACACTGCAGTTCTGTTTGTAACACTGGATCCTGAACTCTAATATATAATTACTCAGAGCACAATTAATTGCAATAGAATGGAAACTGCAGTGTGTTAGATTTCAGTACATACAATCTGTTTCTGTAGGGGGTTATCCTTTAGTTTCTATTGTGTTATTATAAATGACAGC
>JAADKR020000012.1:8205299-8217159 GCA_011763505.2 Lythrypnus dalli
CAAGAGTAACAGTTCCGCGAGATGGATACGGGGAAAGGGCAGAGGTGTATCTGAGGACAAGGAAGTTTGATCAACAATGGGGCCCAGTAAATTGTAAGAGCCAGAAGAAATAAATTAAGCCAAGGTCATGGAGTAGAAGATGGATTTTGTTTTATTGTTTTAAAGCCATAGAGGTTTTATTTGTCTTGAAGTTTCAGAAGCATTGCCTTTTTGATCTACTTTTTTGCATTCAAAGTCTTATAACTCTTGCTCATGGACCTTGCTGTTGACCTGACATTGCTGCTAAGGAGGTCCAGTCATTAGAGAAAGGTCCAGGCTCAGGGCGCTGTAACCCAAGCTCGGTATCCCAAAAACGGGGCTAGTGTGTCAGGGTGAACACGGGTCTCCCCTGGCTGTTCGTGCCAGAGGGCTGCAGAAGTAGGGCTCTGGAAGTTCAAGGGGGTGGACATTTTCCCACAGGCGCTAAACACGGGACTGTCATCTGTCAGCCTTTAAACAGGGCATTCCTACAGCTGCGTGCTAATGCTAACGCTAAATAGTGTCAATGGAGAAACGAGAAGGACGCCGGTCTGTGAGTAACATTGTAGAGATTGGATAAAGGTTCATCTGGACTCTGGACATTTTGCCATAGCATTGAAAAACGTTTGATATTTTATGTTGTACAAACATCTGTGTCAACTAAAGATAAATGCGCCATGCTAACCAGTGCTAACTCGTACATCCACTGGGTTACTACTACTACTAAGGCGAAATATGCCGTTTTTCACTTAGACTGTTGCATATGGCACCTTTTTGACGGATGTGTTTTACTAATTCGAAATGTACTTTGTAGAAACCTTAAGATCATGAATGTTACTTGAATGAAAAAAAGCCTACAAAAATCGTATTTGTAAACGCTAAACTAGTGGCATTCTATTGCTATGTTTAGACATTACACGTAATAATCTCAATTCCAGTCAAAATTGCGTTAAAATGTTCACAAATGGCAAATGGCAATGACTCTACTTGAATTTAAAACTTACCTTTCACCCTTGATAGTTTTGTGCAGAAACAATTCTTATTTCAAATGGAATTGCAAACCTCAATAGCAAATTTTATCAGTCTATAATTCATTCTAATGGTTCTCTTATCAAATCTTATCAGTTTTTTGAGTTCAAGGCCTGTATTTTGACCAGTGCATTGACAGAATCCTTCTTTTTCCATTGTTTCTTCACAATTCATCTTTTGTTCCTAGTCTCTCCTGTAACCCTTAGTCATTTGTCCATTAGCTTTATAACGCAATTGATTTTGGGACGTTTACAGCTGGGGTAATTAGCCTTGCCATCTCGCTGTGTTTACTTTGGCGTGTTTTGTGGGGCCATAAAATCCAAGAGTGGTTTATAAGGAGCGCGTTGAGACCCTCATTTATTCAAGCAGCCGTGACATGTGGAAGTGCTCTATCAAGAAGCAGCTGCCTCTCTGTAACAAGAGGCGTGTCCACTTTGAATGCCTTAAGAAGTTTGGTCAAGTCAAGCTTTCATGATTTTAATCCAAATATACACGTAATGCAGTACTTCTGAAGGAATGAGTTAAATCTGTTAGTTATCCTTATCAATCCAATCCAGATGACTACTTTTTTAACATCTTAAAACTCCTGCATGACTGAGAGGTTGCATACAAAGAAGAGTTTACAAAAAATAGATAGACACTTTATTAATCCCAACGGAAATTGAGTTGTAGCCTGTTGCTTAAATGCATTCAGCACTTTTCTATGCAGCCAAGAGTTATTGGATTCTAGTTGCGGGGATTTTTTTTTTCTCGTTCTTCCTTACAAAAGTATTCCACAACTGAAAGATGTCAGATCGGTCTTGTAAACACTGCTCATTCATGTATTTTGACATTTGTTTTATGATCATTATTCATTTGTAGAAGCCAGTGTTACATTTTTCTCCAGATTTTGATGGAATTCCATTAATCTATATTTGTCCTTTCCATGTTATGTTCCCTGGGCTGCGACTGGTGGCAGTACATGAAATTCTGTGCCCCTTTGACCACTAATGGACATTTGCTTACTCTGGCCACAAAGTTCTACAATGACATGTAAAAGTTTAGGCTCAACATTGAGACAATCCTCATGCATTTTGGAAAAAAGCAAAAATTGTGCTTAAAGCAGAACTTTTTGACAAGAATGAACAAATTCCCATGAGGGGTGTCCAAACCTAGATATGGACTTCCTGGTTCAAAATCGCAAATGTCAACAATCCTTTATTATAGCTAGATAAAAAAAACAAATGCTAAAATTGATTCAACTAAACAATTTTAACTATTTTGACTAATTTAAATCCTTTAGGTTGATATAATTTACAAGTTTATGCTTTGTTTACGTTAAGGTTTTTCCAAGATCTCCCACCATATGGTCAGAGCAGCTGCCCATTGTCCTGCTGGGTCACTACCCTCCCCTAAGACTGCCCCCTCTCCTTTTTTTAGCCACATCTTCTCTTTCTCCCCTCTCTTTGGTCATTCGTCCGTTCTGTGAAATCCCGAGTGACATTTTAAGATCTTTAGCGTCAGGGCGAATCAAGATGGCGTCTCTATCAGCGACCAGTGGGTATAAGGGATTTTAAGGGTTTGCGTTTTCCACAATGGGGATGATTCAGACGTAGTGGAGGATGAGTGGGGAAACGGAGAATGGAGAAAGTCACGAGCGGTGGGTGGTGTTTGACCTCTGACACTTCATCTGTTCTTCCTACTTTGTCATTCCTCTGCAGCGTCCTCCTCTTTTTCTTTGTCCATAATTCTTCAGCTTCAAATGCGGTTATCCAAAATGCAGCCACAAAATGGATTTATAGGGGAAGGAAAGATAATGGACAGTTAAAAATAGAGGGTTATTTTACATATTTTTTGTAAATCTTTGGTCTCTTTTACTTTTAATATAACTCCAAGCACCAAGAAGAGCACTTCCTGTGTTTACATTGGTCTCAAGGGATTAAAAAGTAGGAGTACTGACAATGAACCATTTAAAAACAAAAGGTTCTTTCTTTTCAAGGTAAAAACTCCCTCAAAACGGTGTGAAAATTAGGAAAATGTGCCTGAAATCCATTGAATAAGAGGTGAATTCTGATGTTTTCTGTTTTGTTTTTTTCTTTTAAATAGATGATCTTTTCATAAAATCGACAGACAAAATCACAAAAATTGAGTTAAAAAATGTGTTTACAGACTGGGTTCACTGCCTGACGTGTAAATGAAGCTGAGGATGCGGTATTCGAACCCTTAATCACTCAAAGCCCCATCCGTCAGAGCTCACAGAGATATTTGTGAAATGAAATTGTCCGTGGAGAAGGCCGGCCTTGGTATAAACACATGTGCTCCCAATGCAAATCCCGACTGCGGTGGTCTGTGTATTTTTACATAAAGACGGCCAAGGCCTGCAGGAATGTCCTCTGCAGCTCATATGTGGACAATGTTATCGACTAAACCTCTTTTTTTTTTGGCTTCGTATGAAAGTGTTTTGAAGAATGGGCAGCGAAAATATGGACGTTATGAAGACAATTGTGTTTTATAACAATACTGGAATGATAGGTGTTAGAAGGTTTAAATGGGACCAAAACAATAGTGGTTTCTTGAATGGAAGAGATTGAAAAGAATCCTCATGGTGGTAGTTGATATATTGTCTATGTAGCACATTGTTGTGAAGAAAATGGTTGGTCAGAAATGGTCTACCTCCGTGCAGCTGATGGCCCAGTGGTTAGAGCTGCTGCACATGTGGCGGAACACTATTCTGTCCTGGGTTCAGGTCACTGCTCCAACGATTTGCAGGAAGGAATTTTTGAGAGAACCTGGATTATTTTGTAGAATATAAACTGGTTAAGGGTTCAAGATGGATACTGTGGCAACGATGCTTGGTAAAACGTTAGTAAAAGGCATCCTCATTGTAATACATTGTAATGGCAAGCTTTGTTGTGACCATCTTGTGATTGGCCTTTCGAACTTTGTGCAATGGAAATTAATGGAAAACAGCACTTATTTTTTCTGCTTATTTCTGTTCATTTCAAAACTTATATAAAAAAAAATCTGACAGGCCTTATGTAGCCTAGTCTTAAGCTGTATGTACTGACTGATCATATTTGCTGACATTTCACAATTATTTTCCTTTTTTTCCCTAACTATTCAACACTGTTTTGCAATGTAAATATGACAAATATTTCTGCTTGTGAACTTGACAGTAGAATGAATTGTGCTAAATCTTGCTAATACTACAAAACAACAATCCTAAAGGCTAATGGTAAATTCATGCAAAATAAATGTTAGAAAAGCACCACAATTTGAACTAATTTGCATTGGGAACGTTTTATGCAGTTATGAATTTACCTTTACTTGGATAACTTGAATTTGGGGACAAGAAATAGTTGCAAGCATGAATGAAGTTCACCTAGGCAAGTTTTGGAAGTTTTGAAAATCTTGATGTTTCTACTACATTATTGGCTACTATTCCTAGTTCCTGTCCCTCTAGTGCTTTCAAGCTCTCCCAAAACCCATAGTACAAGTAAAGCACATTCATCGGTCAGAGTGGTCATCCCATTTAAACACATGGGTATTTTCCAGCATCCATTTTTACTTCAAAATTCCCTTTTTTCTTTTAATGTCCCATGGATGTGTTTTATTGCTCCGGGATTCTCCTGAAATGCTGCGTGTCTATTTTCCCGCTGCAAATTTTATTACTCCGTCCTCTAACCCGGTCATTATGTCCACCGCCGCAGCACCAGATTTAAGCCCGTTTGCTGGTATTTTCAACCAAACATCTGCGTATGATGTGAGGCATGTTCTGCGTTTCCAAAGCCTGCATACAGTGTGTACTCAGTCATTACTGCAGGTTTCAAAGTGCTGTTGTCGAAGGGTCGCGAGGTTACAGGGGTCATTGTTTGTTGACGACTTGAAGCTAAAGTGCACTTTGAAGAGCAGCAAAGGGTGAGCTGGCTCTTTTTAAAGGGGACATATGCAGAATAGGCTTTTTTTATTATTGTGTTGCTCCCTCATCCAAAACAGATCTGTAGAGGTATTTCTCTTCATTGATGCAGTATTCTTAACAAAAATACCTGATTTTCACAATAATATGTTTGATTTTGGCACTGATTCAATGTGTCTCCATGGATTTAAACTGGCAATTGTAATTTCAGGCACAGTTTTTTTTTCCATATACTATATACTATATGCAGTACAGGCCAAAGTTTGGACACGCCTTCTCATTCAATGCGTTTCCTTTATTTTCATGACTATTTACATTGTAGATTCTCTCTGAAGGCATTAAAACTATGAATGAACACATGTGGGATTATGTACTTAACAAAAGAAGTGTGAAATAACTGAAAATGTGTCTTATATTTTAGTTTCTTTGCTCTGATTACTGTTTTGCACACTCTTGGCATTCTCTTGGTGAGATTCAAGAGAGGGAAGAGAATAGGGCCAGATAGGTTTGGATTTGTTTGTGCCTTAAAAAAATGAATAATCATTTAGACACTGCATTTTGTATTTCCTTGGGTTGTCTATGTGTGATATTAAAATTGGTTTGATGATCTGAAACCTTTTGCGAGTGATAAATATGCACACAAAAAAAAAAACACAAACAGGAAGGGGGTAAATACTTTTTCACTGCACTGTATTTATTTTCCTGCAGCTTTAATGCAGATGTTGTTTGGCCTCCTTCCCAGATTACTACTGAACATCTTGACTGTGATATATCTTTACAGCTCGGAACATTATGACTTTGACATTTATCATATTTATTATTCCATAAGCCACACAAGTAATAGACTGATAGGACGAAGCCAGAAGTGACCAATATCTGGACAAAAGGTTGACTGTGGATGTGTTTCCACTCTGACCGACTGTGAGCAGTAAAAGTTTATTTTATCGCAGCAGATGGCTCTCGGGGGAACTGTGGGGTTGTCATTTTTACTGCAAAAGCAATGGTTGTCACAGCTCACAAAGCATTCACAATAAATTAGGATGTGGTTCTGTTTGGTTCATAGTTGCAGCAGAAAACTAAATATAGAATAGAACAGTGTGAACATTGTCATTTTTGTCTGTTGATATTGTGCAAAACCTCTATTGTTTTTGCACAATAGAGATTTTAGGTATGCAAAATTACAGGATTTTCACTGTAGTTTTGCATACCTAAAAACAAGCCAAAAAAAAAAGATTGTAGTAATAGTAATGTATGTGATGAAATTACTTAAATAAAGTCAAACCTGCTGTTTCAAATATCTTGGATAGTTTCCTAAATGTGCTTTTGAACTTCCAAATTACATTTTCAGTCTGATTTGATCCAGTCTGTGTTGAAAGAGTATTTTCTGAAAAACATGTGAATCCTCCATCTGCTTCTCTTTGGGATATGGAGCCCAGATGGACAACAAAACATCATGGCTCTTTATAATTTAAGATGAGACACTGCAGGTGAAATTTAAGTCATGGATGGAGCCAGGTTTACATTTATAATTTACTAAAGCCCTTAGCACATAAGAAAAGCAACGGGCCTATGATGGAGCCATGGGGTACACCAAACTCTCACCAATAATGAACAAACTTGGCACTATCACGACGAGTATTTGGGTTTCTCTCTTGGCCAGAAACACCTGCCGTCCTGTATTTACCCCGCGCTCCCTCTGTTATCTCATACCTTTAGCCGGCCCAGGAACCATTAAGCTATTAGCTCACTTAGCCTTATCTGCTCAGTGATAAAAACCAATGCATTTTGGGTCAAATATGCACACACATTTTTCAAACTGTGCAGATAAGACGGAACATATCAGAGAGTTACCTATTAAGCTGTGAGGGGGAACTTTTGTGCTAACGGTGACTTGAAAGCAAAGGGATGGCTATAAATACCATTAATGTAGTTTGTTTTTATTTATGTTCCGATATCTAGCATTTTTTGCTGTATCCAAGCACATGGCAATTTTCTTTTTTTTACAATAATCTCTTTTGTACTTTGCCGCTGATCAAAGAAATAATATTCAATGCAAGCCAAACTTTTGACGTCACAAACTGAAACCTAAAACGCAAAACTGTCCACAACGCCACAACACTCGTCCTGAAAGTCCAAGTTATTTTGTTTTTATTGTGTGTGTCTATGTTTTGTGCTGATAGTTCAGAAGTAGGTCATAGACTTTTGGCAGGGCAGTCCTGTACTATTGTACTATTATGTGCTCATAATAAACCCGTCTTGTTGAGGAGGAGACAGTTTTGACGCACGCTTCAATTCCCTCCTTGTTTTCTTGGCAAAAGAATCTTTTTCATAATATTGAGAAATGGCATTTATTGTGATAGCATGATATTGGGGGAAATTGTGGCATTTATTCTGATGAGAAACTTGATCAAATTGAAGGGTAATTGCTTACAACTCAAACTACATACAGACTAGTCAAAGTACTACTGCTACTGAAATACAAAATGTTTCTGTAAATTGTAAATTGCTTTAACATTTTCATCTTTTAAACCTAAACCTATATTGCCTAGTGTCAGAAAGTGAGCGCATGACATTCAGAATTGGCATATGTTTTAAAATAACAAAGAACTTTCCATGAGTTGCAGTTTTATGGCTTTTCTTGGATAACAGGGTTGAGTCATTTAAACTTGACAACCACATTTTTACGAGAAAATGTCATACAAAATAATAAAGAAGTTACCACTCACCTCTTTGGACTTGAGTCACTCCCTGATTTTTTTTTTAAGTTCAAATGAAGTCAAAAACAGATTCTTGATATGTGATCAATAGGGCACCCAAAAAGATCATGGGGACACAAATGTGAAGTTCTCTTTAAATGTCCCAGTATTGTTTTGGTTAAAGCACACATTCCCGTACACATGTAACCCTCCACCACATCAGACCCTCGCGCTCACATTGTCCTTGTCTTCAGTTGATTGTTCAAAGGACGTCACGTATTTCTGCCCTCAGGACTGACATCAGACGCCTTTTGAAATCCCGCTCAAATGTTGCCTTTACCGTAAAACATTAGAGAATGGCTTTTTGGAACTTCCTGCTAAAGTCTTGATGCTTTTCAGTTTTGTTCTAGTTGTTGTAAATACAAATTCAAAACACACTATCCATATCTTTTCTTTAATTATGTAACTTTTGGTTTGGTTGAGGAACAGAATTTCAGAATCCAGAAAGACTTGTGATCCTTTCCATCGATCTTCATGTCCTGCTTCTAAAGGGAAAGTTTAGTGGCTGCTCTGTTGTGTTTGATGTGTTTTGAAGCCTCTCTGTTGACATGAGGAGCTTTGAACCAGAGTCTGACCTGTCCATGGACCTCCAGGCCTGAGGGAGCGTCCTGCAGGGCATCTGACCGTTTCCACAACACTAAAGCACAGGTCACTGCCACCTCAGGCTTTGATGCTGAGCTCTGGCTGCTGCTAAACTGAGCTCAGTTTCCCCTTACACACACCTGGCTTTGATATGGAAATCACAAATGAAATGAAATCCATTAAAGATGTTTCCAGGGGTTGTTTTACATGGGGGCAGGCTTTGTGATCATTTAGCACATCTTTATCTCATTTTTTGTATTTATTTATTTTTTTAAATATTTTTTTATTCAACAAAAACAACAATTACAACAAAAAAGATCAAGACAATAGACAGTGATAAGACAAAACCTTTTCTAACATATCTTAACGAAACAAATGACAGATGACAGAAAAATGACTCAAAAACAAGACAATATGCAATACAAAGATCACGCTTGAGTAAACATATTAGTTTAAAATAATACAAAAACGTACAAAAACCATTCAGATTATTTAATTGCAAATTACGAAGAATACCAATACAATAGAATAACAGAGTGGCTTAATTGATACAATGGCATAATTTAGTATAGTTAAAATGATAAATAAAGAAATTCACACTTAAATATATTACATCTTCCTCCCAAATATCTTTTAATTTAATTAAACTTGACCACCATTTTTCATAATGACTTATTTCTTCTGTATCTCTTTCATGTTTACATATACTACTACTTATTTTCTTCTAGTATACAAAAACATTGTCTTAGAACATTTTGATCGGAAGTTTTTTAAATTTATCTCCCCCATGTCTAAATGCATAAACATATTCCCTCCAAAGCTATGAAGGTAATGAAATTTACTATCAAAAATGCTTGGAACAGTGAATCCAGTGTGAAAAGTGAAAAAGACGTGCTTATTTGAAACCCCTGTAACGGTTTTAATATTCTCCTTGTGTGTTCTGCTGCTGCTTGGACCATGTCCCACTCACCGTCCTCCGTCTTAATGTCCCTCTCTGTGGACATGAGTTTGGAGCCAGCTTGGCAGCAGCTCGATGCCAAAGACTCCACACAGAACCACGTTTCTCCACTTCAACAACATGGCCTCCATTCACTTCCAATACTCTCAGAATGACCCAGAGTAAATAGTTTAGTGGTACAGGCCGTAAAGTACCGGTATGTGTTTTTGAGTAGTACTGGTAATGGAGCAGTACTAGTATCAATAGTAACCTTAGTTGTAGCAGTGTGTTATATGAAGTAGTGTCTGGGCTCTGTTTAGTTTAGCTGTTTTTGCATGAGTAAAACTAGCAGCCATGTATTTGTGTGTACTTGTAGTATACTATAAAATAAAACGGTACTTTTGTTTACTTTTAACATGTACTTTCGACATGTTGGAAAAGTCTGATGAACTGTGGAGGGTGTTCATAAATTATTTGCTTTTTTAAACTGTAACATTGGAAGTTTTGATGATTTTAGTCTTTTTATTATTATTTTATTTTAGTTTTTTTAAATCAATGAAAATATCTGAACATTTTAGTCATCATTAAGTCTCATTCACTACTTTTAATTGTATTTTAGTCAGCAAAAATAATAATTATGACAAAAAATATGATATTTTAGTCAACTTTTACACTTTTTGCGAATGTGCCTCAAGTGTTGCACATTGTTTATGCAAAAGCCGTGTATTATAGTTCACTTCTTCCTGGTGTAGCTCCACTTGTGTTTTGTTCAAAGTTGCTGACACAAATCCAAGACCACCAAGCCATAAAACAGTCATTTCACTGCACGTGCATGTATTTAGTCATGTGCTATTAAACAGGCCATTACGGTAGTGGTCACATGTGAGTGGACAGTTTATGAGCATTACGGTAATCAGCACCCACAACATGATGCTGTCACCCCTGTATTTCACAGTAGTAGTAGTGATTTTAATTTTATAGTAGATTTCATGTACTTTTCCAGCCTTTTTAACATGCTTTACTGATCTGTTCTTAAACTTTTAATGACTTTTGGGTTGAAATCAGGTCAGATGAAGGCAGTTCTCAGTGGTTGTCTCAGTAATGGGCAGAAATGTGTGGAATTGCGATGCCACAGATCCCAAACAGAGCCGGGCTGTGGCAGATGAACGTGTCGTTGTAAATGTGAGGGTCGGCTCACAGTGCGTCCTTTTAGCTGCTCTTAGGAAGTGGAAAGTGCAGTTTTGAATATGTTCTCTCTGGAGAAGCCTGTGTGTGGAGAAATCTGGAATAGGATTGGAAATGTAGAATAAAACGGTAGAAATAGCTCTTTTATTGGCATCCTGTTGCTCTGATGTACTTAAATGGATTTTATTGTAACGCAGGTTTTGTTGGTCCTATAAGTTGAAATAAAAAGGAGAATGCATACAGTTAACAAGGTGGCTAGTCCAGGAAGCTTTTCAGAATTCTGTAGCCTAGATTTTATTTTTGACCAAATTGTCCAGCAGTATTTTCCACTGGGTAAGAACATTGGAACTAGATTTTGATGTGGTGTGCTTGTGATTTTTCTAATGTAAAATGTGTGTCTTGGCTCAAAAGGGTTGGAAAACACAGGATTAGATAATATTGGCGCATAAAGGTGTCCTCTGAGCTAAATGTTAAATCATATTCAGTCTATGCTTTTTGCTGGATTAGATATACATCAATAATCACTTAAATTTATTTTATTATATGTTAATGATAGAGAAACAACAGAAATGATAGAAAATGCCATGAAAAAGACATACTGGAGCTTGCCATACTTTAATATAGAAATTGACCTCACCATTCATTTGTATGAGGATTCATCCATCCAAAATCTAACAGAGGCACATCAGGTAATTACTTCCTCAGATCCAGGAATAGGCTCCTTTTCGGGACAGTTTGGGCTAAATTTGGGATCCAGGACAAAAGCTTTGATTTCAGGACTGTCCTGACTTTTTTGGGACGTTCATGGTCACCTTAGAAGAAAAAGCTGACAGTGACGGGTCTTGGAACTAAACACAACACGAAGGAAAACTGACTCGCAATGCATTTTGGTCTATAGTGACATTTTAAGTACACTGCTTTCTCTCTGGACTTTCGGACACCACTACAAAATGGCCTGACTCCTATATAATGCACTATAAAGGGAATAATGTGGACATCAGGACAAATAAGTGTTATTGTTCTAACAGATTGAACATTTCTTATTTCAAGGTATTACCAAAATACTCTAGCTAGCTCTATTGGTATAAAAGTGAAAGAGACTGTATATTTTTCTCAAGAGAAATGTTAACAAAGATTGCTTTTGTAGGGTTTGTATGTCATGTTATAAGCATGATTCAAAGGCTGCTCCCCTTCTTCACCTTTCCCAAATTCTAAACACTTTGAATGTCAAGTGTTTCATATAGAATTCTGAAAAACCTCCATTAACCCATGTCTCCTCTGTCCTCCAGACGACTACACCTCCCTCCCCGATGCCCTGCCGCCTCTGCCTGAAGTCCCGGACGCCGTCTCGCACCTGAGCTCGCGGTGCCTGCACAGCCCCTCCTTCCGCCAGGCCCCGTCCCGCTACAGCTCGTCCCACAGCATGGACTCCTCTCTGGACGCCGCCGACCGCCCCAT
>JAADKR020000012.1:8473513-8485216 GCA_011763505.2 Lythrypnus dalli
ATACTTTTGTGATGCGTCTGAGGCGAGGTGGGAAAACCAAATGGAAAACATGTACACAAAATGAATGAATGTCTGCTGTTTTGCTCTCCAGATAAAATTCTTACTTTAGTCTCAAATCAATGAATTAGTAAGAAATATTTCTTATTAAATTGTGAATGGTTGGATGTATATTTCATATTATGGGGGAGAATAATGAAACTTACGTCTGGGCTCGCGAGGCCCGTCCACAGTGATCTTGATGGCTCGCTGGTATGTGGCCACTTGAGGAGGGTTGGTGAAAACAGTGATGGTCAGAGTGAAGCTTTTACCTGCAACAACACACAAAACACACAGTAATTTAATGTGGCATTCCCTCTCATTACTGGGACCTCGGCTGATTGGGGAAGATTGAAAAAAATAATTCAGATTTTGCTGTGGACGGCTATAAAAACCAAAGGCATAAAAACCAGCTGTGCTCTGTTCCTGCTTTCTGCAAATACATTTTATCTATTGACCTCGGAGAAAGACAATGGAATATGAAACACATGCACATTGAAATATATAAAATATTGCATCCACCAAATGAAATGGGATTCATTATGTAAAGAGACTTAAATTAATTAATAATATTATATAAAACTAACTAAATCTATCGGACTTCTAAAAAAAATGCAATCTTATTTCTCTGCTTTTGTGTTTTATTCTGAATTTACGACAAAAACCTCCTGCCTCTTGTGTAGTTTTCAGCGCACGTGCGAATGTGGATGTTGTCCTATCACGCTATTGGTTAATGCGTCTGTCTGTCACGCAGTCTCTTCATCTGATTGGCTGTGTGAGAAGTAGGCGGGACTTAAACGCCGTGAGCGGAAGTTTTACATTTGACATTTGATGTAAACAAAACGAGATGCGCCTCGCCTCGAAAATATATATAAAAAAGCGATAAAGCAGCTTTTTGACAAAATTATCGGACCAAGCTGTGGACAGAGGAGACACGAGCCGAACAGGAATTTGGACATTTCTGACATTTCTGTAGCAGCTCAAAGGCAAGTGTTTAGAAAAGGACAAGGAACACCTGAAAAAACTGTCTTAATTTTCTACACGTGCGAGTGGCTTCAGGCCCGATACCTGATATTTTTCTAAAAGTGGAACAATGTTTATTTTGTCCTAAATTTAGTATATTATAAAGTCAGATATCTCGGGAAATCATACGGTGCATCTCATTATAAACCATTTGTATCAATTTCATAAACTTTAAGCTAGTTTTTTGAGCATTCATGTGAAAGTGACCCTGCAAGTAGTGAATCGTGCTTATAAAGTCATTCTTGTGGAAAATTGGGATGTTAGAAATGTGTTAGAAATGTTAATAATGATTTAAAACCAAAACTAACAATTTAATTAATTGGATGTAATAAAAAATAAATAAGTAAGTAGCAGTGGTATTGTAGCATTTAGGCTGTGACTTCCCCCGAGCTACACATAGCAAAGAATGACCAAAGCCTATTTTATACAAAGCATAGCTTAATTATTGTAGCAATAGTTGTAGTGGTAGTAAGTGTAGTATTTGTAGTATTAGTTAATACTGTCTGACATACAATATAATCCACTCTTCCACTCTTTTCCTCATTCTGCCTTATCACTGTCCACACTCACTATTCTGCTGCTCACACTGTTTACATAAAGCTACATTCAAGAGCGAGAGGTGAGTAATCCACAAGTCCAGACAGGATCCGGACTTGGACCACCAAAAGGGTCTAGACCGAGACTAGATCTAAGATAGTCCCCATAGACATAATAATGTACAAGTTACTGGAAGCACTGGCTTTGTAAACAACCAGCACTTTGAGTAAACACAAATGTTTACTTCAACTTAAATTAGTAATCAAATGGGAAAACACGTTGTACCTTAATTTATATAAAGCAGCTACAAACACACAATTTATTTTTAATTCAAAAAGCTTTCACTTTTGGTCCGAAGCAAATTTATACAGAAATGTTTGCACAAAAGTTGCATTCAATTTGCCTTTGAATATATACATTTCCCTTCATTCTTATATTTGATGATTGTGTGTCATTCTTAAGAACTTATGATTATTTATTTATTTTTTACATTTGTGGCATTAAAGGTATAGTATTGGGCTTTAAAATTGTATTTAAAAGCATGAAGTGTAACTTTCTCCCTGCATGAACCCTATTACAATGGCACTGGATTCTACAAATACTAGGCCTATTACTACTACTGTGCACTGAGATTTGTGTACAATAGTATTTGAGGTCGCAGGTTGTAAAAACCGTTTCGACCACAACAATCGTGCGCCGCAGACCGCTGTCACCACACGCTCAGTTGGAAAAGCCACACATAATGGACAGTGGTTAGAAATGCAGAAGGATGACCAACTACTCTGACTAACGCTCAAAACATTTCCTCCCCTCTCTCTCTTTCTTTCTCTCTCTCATTTTCTCTCTCTCTTTCTCTCTTCCTCTCATTTTCTTACTCTCTTCTTTCTCATCTTTCTCATCTTCTTTCTTGCTCTCTCTCGTTTTCTCTTTCTTTCTCTCTCTCATTTTCTCTCGTTCTTGTTCTTTCTCTTTCTCTCTCGATCTCTCGATCTCTCTGTCTCTCTCTCATTCTCTCTCTCTCTCTCTCTCTCTCTCTGTCTCTCTCTCTCTCTCTCTCACACACACTCTTTTCTAAAACCACTGCGTAACCATTAAATCGCTTTACGGCTGTCAAATAATATGGATAAGAGAATGAATTTACCAGAAGCAACGAGATCTCAGAATAAAACGCAATAATTCACACAATATTCTTTATAGATTGGAATTAAACGTGTTTAGTTCTCCTTCAATAGTAAAAGCTGACATATGTGAAAAAAGATTGTGCATCTTATTATAAAACGTTATTGATTGTGAGTTTGCAGGCAATCCTACAGTGACATTTGCTTTTCTCACGTGAAATGCCGAGTTACTGCGTGCGTCTGAGAGTACACACTCCTGGGTACTGCTTTAAATAGATAAGTACCACATTTGCCTAAAGTACTGCAGTAACCGTGAGTCCGTTAAACAGTGCAGCTCCTCCACTGCAGTACGAGGAAGTACCGACCAAATACAGTTTTTATTCATGAGAACTTCCCCAATTTAGAACACTTTTCAACAAAGACCAGGGCACTACTGTAAAAAAGTAGAAAAAAATATTGAGTTTTCTGTTCAGTTTTAATACAAAAATTAAATCTAAAAAATAACCAATACTTTTAGTGACAGAATCTAAATGACAAATAGAGCCAGGCTAACCTTATTTTGAATCTTGTTTAGTTTTTGCATTTGCTAGTTGTTTTTAGTGGGAGAAAAAAAAAATCGTAATTCAAGATTTTTAAAATCCCTCTGAAAAAATATGACATAATACAGCATAATATAGGTAATGTAACTGCTGTTGTTGCAGACGTAAAATACAAAGCTTTTGAAAAATCTGACTCTAAATGTTCATTTCCATGTATGTGTCCAGAACAGAGGGTTTTCGGGGGGATTCCGTGCATCACGTGGACACCAAACATGCCAGTATTTGTGAATGGATACACACGGAGTCAACAAAACTTGGTGAGTTTGGTCCATTTTTTTAACTTTGACATTAAAACCAAGATGTTAAAGCAGGAATCCAGCCAAAGATTTCAAAAATTATACAATGTTTCCAGTGTAATAATTATACCGCTGTTACAACTGAAGTACCTACTGACTCATAAAACTATTGCTACTTCTACTTCTACAACATCTACAACTCATAGTTCTGCAGCTCTTTGTTAAATCGGATTTGAAGAGGTTTGTGATTTACCTCGGCCGCTGCGTCCGACGAATCTCAAGTCGTTAAACCGCGCCACTTGTCCTTTGATGGCCGCCGTAGCGTTCCTGAGCTCGGCAGAGTAGTTTTCATCGTTTCCCGCCATCACAGTCACAAGAGTCCCGTCTGGAATGTCTCCCAAAGCTATCACCTATAAAGAAATATACAGCCAGATTATATAATATTCAGGAATTATTCTATAGAAAGTCATATGTCTGTGTAAATTCTCCTTTATAAGTGTTCAGCAGTGACGTCCACACTGTAATGCATCCACACTTGTGCTATAGCGGATGTTGATGCATAAAACCCAATAGATCGATGTGTTTTGTGGCTAAAAGCTGCTTTCCCTCAAGTGCCTTTTGTCTCAAAGTGCAGCAGAAGTGTCCATAACCACAGCATCAGAAGCAGAGCCACCAATTAACGCATCCACAGCTCGCTTTATATGCAGTCCTGCTAAAAACCACTGTGGTCAACATTTGCCAACTCATATTCTGAAGACATGCAAATTATTAATATTTTTAAATGTCCCTCGAATATCAAAATATAGTTAAAGGCCCTAAACCTAATTTTGCAGTGGAATAAAATGTGCTTTGTTGGTCATTGTATTGTAAATGCAGATGTATAAGGAAAAGAAGATAACTAGATTCTATTACGAAGCCTTTTTACCTAGTAGATTACATAACAGTATTGCTGTAGGGTATCAGTGGCCAAACCCGTCTAAAAATATCTGAAAACCAGCCAAAAACTCACAGACGTACGACGTGAATGGAATTCCCATTATATTTTGGAGCCTCTGTGCTCCTCTGATGAAGTGGGACTGCCCCTTTCTCCCTTTCTCACTGAAAAAGCAGCTCTTATTGCCTTTGATTTTAGGTTTTGTCATTCGAAATAGATAAAGAGATAAGCGGAATGTGGCCTATTGTACATGAAAAACATGGCCTGAAGCACCGCAGACCTGGCAACTCAGAGCATTGCTTTTGAAAGTTGTGAAACACTCATAAACTCAACACAGCTCTTTCCAAGTGGCTTCCAAAATTGCATCAACATTTAGTTCTAAATGCAATTTGCAAACTTTTAGATCAATTATAGCAAAGACAAAACTACATTAATTTTCTTTCTTTCTGTTCACTGCTCTGCATAAGTATCCAGAAGGTAGCTTGAGTAAGAACAAATAAACATTGTTGTGTTCACTTTGCGCTTTTGATGATGCTTTATATTGCACTTGGTGACTAATGTTATAGAAATGGCTGCCCTGGGGCTGACAGAAGCAAGGCTGCCACTACCGCAGGAAGACCAGAAAATAATAATTTTAGAACTAAACTTTAAAATATTTAAAACCAGCCAATTTCAACCTTGCACTTTAAAGTTCAGCTGAATCATTACAATAACTTTTTTCTATCAGTTGCAACCTATAATTTTAAAGTTTAGTGACACATAACACTTCTATAGTCATTTCAGTTTAAATGTATTAGTTTAGTAGACTTGCCTTAGTAAATAAAAATACTTCATAATATAATCAAGGCCTAAAAATGAGTTTGCACGCTAAACATTTATATTCAATGAGGGATTTTTCTATTTATAACAGAGCTGCTTATAAAAGGTAAGCTGGTGTGGCTGGGTTTGCAGTGTTACTCTCCAGTTTCACTCAGTAAAGTTGTCACTGTACTACAAGTAAACAAGTACAAGCTGCTTCTACGGCCGACTATTTAGAGATTATTCAAGTAAATAAACTTTCTAAGTGATATTGAAGTAAAACTGCAGTAGATCAAAGCTTTGTGCGGGTTCGTACTTTGAAGGCGATGGGCAGGGTCTTGTTGCACCTCCAGTGAGTGGGCAGCACAGAACAGAGGAAGTTTGGGCTGTCGGTCTTCACTAACTCGCCCGAGTGGTCCGAGATCACCTGCAAAATAAATAAAATAAATACATAAAAAATAAGTATTATAGCACTAATAAACATTTATTAAAACGGGAATTTTTTAGCATGGCAGCATTAGTAACTTAAAATATTATATAAAAAATAAAAATGTATTGTAATTATATTATTTTATCAATTGTTAGTTCCAATGAAGGAGAAATAGCAACAGCAGTAGTAGTAGTTATACTTACGACATTGTGGCAGTCGTCAGTGTTAAGTTTTTGTCATAATTTTAGTCAAAGTAATATTTAGACAAAAACTAAATTAAAAGTCTTTAGTGAGACTATAACTGATAAAAATATTTAGGAAGGATTAAAAACTAAATAAAAATGTTTGTGTGGGAGAAGAAACATGAAGCAATGGATGAAATATGTTGAATGCATATTTGAATTTGAACATTTGAATACATTTGTAAAGTTGACTCTATTCATATTAGTTTAAGCTGAAACATTTAGTAGTAGTAGTAGTAGTAGTAGTAGTAGCAGCAGTAGTAGTAGTAGCAGTAGTAGTAGTAGTACCTGCAGTACTCCTCGGCCGGCCATGCTGTACTTGGACACTTGAGCGTTGCCGGCTCCAGGCTCCTGAGCTCCGAGAGGCAGAGCTTCCGTCATCTTTCCCCCAGAAGAGAGCGTCGTGGAGGGGGGAGTGTAGCGGCGCCCGGGGGCTGGGTCTGCACCAAACAACAGCAAAATATGATTATGTTGGTTTTTATATCCAATTTAATGCACAGTGATGATGGAACTGACAAAATATAATAAACGTTTAAAGCATGTCCGTCTCAAAGGCAAATCGTACAGTTCACGTCCAAATCTAATCAATTATGAACAGTTTTCAAACCTGATGACCTTGTCCTGTGCAGCTAATTTAACAAAGTTATCATTTTGAACAAATCAATTTAAAATCACTAATTATACAGTAAGCTTGATGCAGTCTTAACCACACAATTATAGCGCTGACAATTTAAAAATGTGGGAAAAAGTCAACAAATCCGATAACATTTAGCTCAAAACCCTTTTTGGACCGATTTGGTCATTATGAGAATTTGTGTATTTATAAGAGTGTGAGTAAATGAGCATTTATGATGAAAACTCCTCACTTTATGTTAGTAATGCATTACAAGAAGTGATGACACACGCTCCACTCACACTCAGGCAAATACCAACGCAAGAAGTCATCAGCTCAGACTCATCTTACAGTAAAAACAAGCGCACATGTTTAAAATGTATTATTTTACATTTAAAACTGGTCTGTATTTTAAAATTTGATATCTTAGACAGTTTTATGTTAAAATAGTTAAAGTAGCGCTCAGGCGTTTAGCAGGTCAGATGTAGCCAGTGTCATATAACATATTCAATAAGCACACATTTCATAAAGTGGATTATAGTTTATAAAAAGCTGTTTATCTACGCCTTTTTACGTTCAGTCAAATAAAAACTCAGCTTGTGTTTTCATCTCCTTATATTGTTCCAACAAAACAAAACAAAAATCACTAAAGGCTATTTAATGATGGTGTTTCATAGAAGTCTAGAAGATATCAAAAAACAAAAAAGTTGTAATCAATCTTTGGCTCTTGTGAAAACTTCATAAAGAATAAGTAGAATTGACAGGGCTTTTTTCTGCATCGTGTGAGTCTCCAGTCTGCGCCGCTGTCAAAAAGCCAAGCCACAATTGCAGCCACATGCCTCACTGGTTAACCAGAGCCCAGCCTGGGTCTAACCCACTTTTAGGGAAGTTTTTATTCCAAATCCCTCCCACTTTTCACAGAGAAACCACAAATAAAGGAAGTGGAGGTTTGAGCCACCACAGCAGCACAATGCAGCAACACTTAAGACTATGGCCATTGTAAATGGTAAATGGTAAAAACACATAGCCACGAGTGATGAAATAGTGTTCAGCTTTAAAAGTATTACTGAAATGTACTGATCACTGAGGCAAAAATGTGGCGTATTACGGTCTCATCAACTGATATCCTAGAGTAGTTTAAGAGTCTTTGTAAAAGCAAAAGTGCTTTACATCGGCCAATATAATTTTCTTTTACCCAATAAAAATATTGATCTAAAGGCCATTTGTCAACAATAAAGAAAAAAATAGATATTGACATAAATATAGCTATAAGGAATTGAGTAAGAATTTGTAAATGTATTCTCTATAAACAACAAATATTTACATTTCCAATACAAGCCCTTTTATAATATAGTAGATGTAATTTTGATTTAGATATTTATTGATACCACTGACTTCCTTATGATGCTGGAACTTCTCATGTAATTTCGACTGAACCAAAGCAAAAGATCGGGTATTTACACATTCATTGATTTGTTATTTCTTTTCACGACATTTCTTTTTTTCACCTATTTTGACTTATTTTGTGCTTTCTTCTGTTACTGCTTATAACCTAGAGTCATTTGTACATGGATTTATCAGCATTAAAGTTGGCATTGCTCCGTGCGTAAAAGCGAGCGTGCCCTCTCTTTATCGTCCTTATTAGACTATATTGTTTCGAGCTGCCTTTTTAAGATATACTCTACATTAAATCCAATAAAATGAATTGAAAGTTATGATGGAAAAGTTGCACGGGGAGGTTTTGTACCGTATTTCGCGTCCCACAGAAACACCATTTGTGCGTAATGCTGGCCTCTCCACGCAAACCTCCCGCGTCTCTGTCGAATAAAAGCCACCAGATCCGTTCCTTTTTGTTCCTTTTTGTCCCTTTTTGTCCCTTTCGTCTTCTTCTTGCACGCTGTTCTTGTTATTTCAGCCTAAAGTGATGCCGCATGGGTCCACGTCGACTTTTACGCACGTCAGAGTTATCCTCCACGCGTCGGTTTCGCGTCCTCGTTTATCCAAAAAGAGATGCTTTCAGGGACAATGCGTTGAAATGAGTTAAAACGTGATTTCCATGTCCCAGAGTGGAGGCACAGCAGCGCTTGTCCCCGCTTGTCTCGGTCCTAAACGCGGTGTGAGGGAGGGAGGCAGCCCTTTACCGGCACTGTTTTGCATCAGGAGCGTGTCATCCCGCGGCTCCAGCCAATCACAGGCCGCAGCGCCGGGCCACGAGTCACGGGGCGGCGCCAATCAGAGGCCGGTGCGCGCGCGGGGAGGCGGGGCTTAGCGCAGAGCCGGAGAAAACGAGGATGGAGAGCGGAGACGGAGATGGAAAATTAAAGTGGATTATGTGGAGCTGTTTAGAGAAGTTGGAGAAAAGCAAATTTGGCTTTTTTTTGGCTAAAATTGATGTTTAAATACAGAAGAATGGCCTTGAAGTATAATTTAATGTTCGTTTCATGGTTGTTTGGGACAAGTTTTAAAGAATAAGGTTTATTTTACACAAAAGGAAGTGTTTATTGAGCGTTAGGATTTGGCATTTTGAGGTTGTGTGTTTAAAAAGTTGACAGATGCTGATGCAGATCACAAAACTGAGCGTTTGATTGGAGATTGATCAATAGGGGGCAGTAAAGAACTGACCCTCTGCTTGTCAATGGAGCACACGCGCAGCTAAAGTACTATTAAATTCATTACAGTAGGCCTAAATCTTTTAATTAATGTTTGATTGGAGTAGATATTTGAATTTATCTTTCATTTACAACAGTATGATGCTTTTTCTCATATATTTTTTCCAAATACAAGGCAGCATTTTTCATATTATTTCTTGATCTTTATTTTCCCACATAAAAATAAAAGTAGAACACATATGTTGGATTTAAATCTAAATATAGCTTGTTGAAGTGCCCTTTGTATAGGACTTAATGCTCTATTTCTGAATATATCACAAATTAAATATATGGATTCACTCAATTGTTTCCATTCAACTGGCAATATTTCAATATAATTATCATTATTTTGTCTATATTCATCTCCTCACATAATACATATCTCAATTAAACACTGTGAGGATATACAGCGTTGTCATTTGAAACGCAGAAATTAAAAAAGGATGCAAATAAAAATCCTAAATGGGCAGTAATAGTGAAAGTCTCCCTGCGGGACTCACTGAGAGCGGAGAGATGAGAGGAAAAAGCCGCGGGTAATATTTCGCTGGGGAAGCTTTCCTCCTGCGAGCGTCGGAAACACGAGTCGGCTCCTGTCACACGATCGATAATCAATAACCGCTATCAGTTATCAATAATATAGAGCGCGTGTGATCAGCCCCATAGAAACGTGAGAGTTGGCTCAAAATGGAAAGGGTCAATGGGCTTCAGAGTAATAGGCTTCAGCGGTTTTAGTGGTCGGCTTCAGATTGCGATAAGATGGAGAGAGACGGGCTTTAGCCACAGAGGAGCGACAATTTCATATTTCACTTTTGATTCATAGTCAAATCGTAAAAACAAGCTGTCATTTTTGTAGTTTTTTGGCTGGAGCATCCCGGTTTTGAGTCTCGAAATATCAAGATATAAAACAAATTCAACTACACACTTTGAATCTCCTGTAACACAAATGACATATTTAAAGCATTCTTTTAAAATGTAGTGAAAAGACAGCCATTTGTGGAATTTTTTTGGCCAGACTAAAACAAAAGCACCACTATTATAAAAACACAGCAAGTCCAAAATGTGTCTACCATTTTGGGACTTTTCTTGTCACAATTTGTTTGATATGTTCACAGCTTTTGTTCATCATTTCCAAACATACGACATAAATCAAGGTTTAAATTTGCTTTTTAGCTCAAACAATGACAAAAACTGCAGAAAGAAATTGATTAATTTGCACTAAAATTGTGTTATGTTTTACGGAGTCTTCATTTCTTTAAAGAAATCTGCTTGGTTTTACACTTGAATTAGGAAGAAGAAAAAAAACATTAATCTAAGTGTAATAAACTTGAACAGAATTTTTTTAAGTAGTTCCTCAAATCAAGGGCAAATTTACTTTTTTCATGAAAATTGTACCTATTTCGTGCTGACATTTTGCTTTATTATTGATACGGCTTACAAAGTAAAATTGGATAAAATCCCTAAGTTGACATACCAAAGAGTGAGTTCCCATTCCTGCCTTTCCTCATCAGGTACATGGCCCAGGAGAGGGGGGCGGGGCTGGGGAACTGCCCTGGGTTCATGCTTCGATCCTGGGTAACCGTCTGCCTTCCCTCGGTCAGTCCTCCAAACAAACGACAACGTCCAAAATCCCAAACTCTGAGTCCGGCTGGAGCCTCCTGCTGCTTTTATAGCCTCCTGCTCCTGTCCCACACTGAGTGTTTTAGGTGGAGTGGGTGAAGGCCCAGTGAAGCTGAAGGAACAGCCCGACTCAGAAGCCTCGCCCTGGGGGACGCCGCGCTCGCTCTGCCCCGGGGCGACTTCACACTCAGGCCCAACATCAGCCCCGGCTCATCCACTCTCCACTAAATCACCTGCTCCATCAGGCAACGTACTCATTTAGGCTGGTCCATCCTGAACTTAGGCCATGCAAGGCCATTTTAATGCCCAAATATCATACTTTTAATGCCATAAATAACATAAAATAAAAAAAAATATGTACATAATTTATTTTTTAAGATTTGCAAGCATTCCATCAAACCGGAATGTTGGTCACAGCGGGCAACTTTTGAAGGAAAAATAAAACAAAACTAATTTTAGCCAAAATGTTTGTTTTTCAGCAAACTTATGATATAAAGATGAAATTACTGTCATTAATTTGAAATTAAATTTAAATGTATTGCCGAGTAGAATCCAATGCATTGCTTTATTTAGGCCTTAATTTTGACATTAGAGATGCAGGGACACTCTTCATAGACACACCTCCAATTCTCTGTGAAATATTCTGTCTTTATTCCAGTAGTGTTTCATCTATAAACTAATAAGCATAATATCAGCTTTTATTTTATCTATTTGACCTTTTTTACCAGGTAAATGTTTGAGGAATAATTCTCATTTACAAACGTAACCTAAACAACTAAATGCAAATAAAAATGGGATGATTATTGGAAAGGAATAAATTAAAAAGTGTAAACAGATGTCGGCCACAGATGAGCAGAATTAGACCGATCAGC
>JAADKR020000012.1:8573133-8583762 GCA_011763505.2 Lythrypnus dalli
GAAGGAATTGGTTGTATACATTTTAGAACTGTAATATTAAATTGTTCAAAATGCTATGCCATTGACATGTGAGTGTTTTAAAAATAAATAAATCTTCCAGTTTGAAGGCCATATCACCCTGTTATGTTGCCCATTAAAATAGAGTTGAATTTGAATTGAATCCTTTACCTCGTGCTTGAGTTTCGATATTGTCCGCATCGTGTCCACTCCGTCATGGTCCACTGTGGGCAATATAGCATTTACATTAAGTGCCTTTTGACAGGATGAATAATCTTTTAAAAGCAGCAGTATTGATCTGTTTGACATTGACCTGGTGAAGCAGGCTCTGGACTCGGAGTGAAGCTGTGGCTGGTGCTTGGAGAAAAGTCAAAGCCGTGACTCGAGTTGTTTTGGGTCTCAACTCCATCGACAAACCTGGAAATCAACACAAACAATCAACACCAGACCCCGTAAGTAAATGGGGAAGAAATATTGAGAGGTACAGTATACTTTTAAAACTTAGATTATGGAGTGACTAAATTCTTGCAGAGTGACAGTTCACCTGGGGCTGAGCTCGGGGGCGCAGGAGAAGCTGACCACAGGGATCTGCAGTGTGGCCGGTCGAGGGCTGGGGTCACTGGGCGTCCTGAAGGGTCTGGGGGGCAGCATGGGGGAGCGCAGGGGGGAGCGGGCAGGAGAGCGCAGACCTCGACTCAGCCCCCCCATAGGCAGCCTGGGAGAGCCCTCTGAGCTCGAGCCCTCCTCGTCCTCTCGGATGGACGCCAGCTTTTTGGCAATGCCTCCGTTGCTCTCCAAGTCGTCCTGAGCAGAAAGGTATTCTAATTTTGGATCATATACAAAAGCGACGCAAGATTATGAAAGAAAAAAAGATAATAAAATAAAAACCCACATCCATGGTAGTCTAAATCAATAACAATATAAAGTAGATTATCAAATAAACTCAATATTCTGTAGATGTCAGTAATGCTGGTAAATGTCCACCAGGAGGCGCTTGTGCGCTGTATAAAGTCAAACCATTCACAATCGCAGCTGCTGCGCTTAAGTCCATTCATTTTATCAGTGACAGAATCTCATTCAGAGCAATGTGAATCCAGAGAGGAACCTCCATTGAGGTATTTAATAGATTACTGCCGTTTTTGACCCAGTTTTTGCATTTTCTTGAGCTGTATAGTGGCTTCTTCTTTTAGTTATTGTTTCACCTAATGCAGTATTTTGATAACAATAGTTTGGCAATATATTGTGCAGCCCTTTTGTGCATTAAAACAAAACTGCAGTTATTTTGAACCTCCAGTGTAATGTATCCAGTATTTAATAATAATGATAAAATAAATCTTTTACTGTGCATTTCCATACGATAAAAGTCACTTTACAGTTTTCATAAATTATTCATTCACTCGGCGTAAGCTGCTTTACATCCTGAACTGCCGGAGGACGACAGACTGAAACGTGGCTGCTAATCTGTGTTGCTTTGACCAACACCAATCACTCACAAATGCATGCTGGGAAGTGTCTTGCTCAAGGACACAGCAGTTGTGTGCATTAATGGAACTGGGAGTATTGTATATCCTACATACATAAGCATGAAAAGTAGTCTTTGGGCACCCCTGCTTTGATATTTTGTGTTGAAAATGTTGAAATAGTGAAAGTCTGGGCTGGTCAGGATTTCAAAATAGCCTGGAGCACCCTATGCAGATAGTAGTAGGACTGACACATGATAAAACAGTAAAAACAAGCTTTCACTTAATCTAATGGCATGCAAGCATATCAACGGTACAGTGATGAACACGCTGAGTGCAGAGTACAGATTATGGACTTTAAATATGTTGAGTGTTTCATCTGTTATGCAATAAAATACACATTGTAGCGCTTCAGCAATAGAAGGAGAAACGGCCTTGCCTTTGTAAAGCCACACTTTAGAACATTGCATCAGTATTTTAAGCTACATTTCAGTAAATATAGCTTGATTTTTTTTTTTTAAATATTGTGAAAAGTAGGTGAAAAGTGAAATGCAATAAGGCAGTAACTACAAGAATAAAAAGTTGTCGTATTCAAAATTTTATGGATTGGAAGATGCCAATGCCCAAAAGTGATGCATTTTTTACAAATGCCTCATGCTTATTAACTAAATGGCCCATACTTAACGAGATTCCATCACACAGCGCTCACATTTGTTCTCTCTCTCCGTCGCTCTCGCTCGCTCTCTCTCTCGGCACGTGCAGGCTGGTATTTTTAGCTCGCCGAGGTTTAAATTTAGCTGTGGTTTTGCCTGGGGGGACCACAGGCGAGAGGAGGATGTGTTTGGGATTTCACAGTGAGCGTATGAGGCACATGCCGGCACGGATAAGACGCCACTGAAGGCACAGTGTTTACGGGCGCATGTGCTGCTCGCCAAGCATGTCAAATGTACATGATGTGATGCCCGCGCCGCTGTCACATGTGGAAAAGGCCACTGATGCCAACTGTAGCATTCAGAGGCTCCGCATGAGCTGCAGCGCCAACACAAATGTGAAACATACTCTGGGGCGGGCAAAGCACTTGGTTTCACTTCCAGAGACTACAGCTCAAATAAGGTTACTCAGCATTCTCCCAAAATAGTTCACTACTTCAAAATGAAATACTTTTTTAATAAAAGAGGCCAGTGCTTCAAAATGCAAAGTTTTGTGTCATTGCAGCTGCTCAAAATGTGTAGATGTTTAGTCACTGTTACAGAATATCATAAACTAAACATCTATGATCTTATGCCATATATGTTTAGACTATACAAATGATTTTGATGTTCTTTCATACAATTGCCACTTCCCTGGTGCAAAATACAATACTGACCAAACGAAGTAAGAAAAAATCAAAAGCAAGTCGTGTTCACTTCATCTATTCATTTATCTTCATTCATGGACGGATGGATTGATAATAAACAGATTTTGTACACCATCATGTTCTCATTTACTTTAAAGTCAATGCACCCCCGCCTCAAGTGTGGCTTATTATTTAGAAAATGATCATATAAACTTACATTTATTGCTCAAATTCAGTGTTGTCATATGCTGATGTTTTCTCTCTATGCATACACTGTATCTATCTCTATTATCTCTGTCCTGGTTTGGGACAAGGCTTTTATAGAAGCACACAGACAAGGCTCACTGAGGCTGAATTAAATTTTCAATGCAACCATATCATACCAGTGCCATCCCTCCCTCATTCATGCATTTAATAGCATCATTCACCCTGCATCTATAATTAATAACTCGAGTCGTCCATTACCGTAATTACCGGAATATTTGCGTCCTATAAAACCAGTGTAACGGCACGTGACAGTGGACATTATTCGCCTGCAGCCTGCTCTGTCCCGATGTTTCAGTGTCCCGTCTCCATCTGTCTCTTATGTTGCTCTATATTTATCCACTCAGGGATGACCCTCTGTGGCCCCGCCCCGTCCACGGAGCTATTTATAGGCTCACGTCGCAGCGCTCATCGCGGTCTCTGGAGGTGTGGTACAGTGGAAACACATAATACAGGCTTTCAAGTGCCAAATGGGTCACTGCCTTTTATTATGGCAATCTTGCATTAGCTGTAACTCAGGCCAAAAAACTGAACACTAAAATGAATAAAAATCAAAATGGTCAAATTTGCACAACATAGCAAATATCTTATTTCAGTAATAGTACATTCAGTGAATCCTGCACAAAATGAGTGCCTTGAATTCTGCAATAACAATATTACAAAGATGTTTTACTAAATAAATTCAGCACTTTCCATTAAATGTAAGCAAAAATCGTAATCCATCAGCACAGCTTATAGTCAAGTACTTAAAGGCCCTATATCTGATTTATTGATTACAAACAATGAAAGAGAAAGTGAGGAAATTAAATTGTTAGTTGTGGTCCAAACTAATTCCAAACTTTCCTCAATCTCAATTCTTCATAGAGATGAGATTTTTTGAATGTATCACAACCAGGGTCCCAAAATAACACTCCCCATTCGCAAAATTCGAGCACAAAGCGAGTGCATGTTTGGATCACATTCGCACATTAGTCATGTCTTTTAGTCTTTATTTTGGCAAATGTCTCCTTTCTGTTCCTGTCCTGCCTGCTCCTCTTAACAGCGAGAGGCTACACAAACATATATGCGTGTAGAGAGTCTGTTTACAACAACAAACTCTGCCTCGCTGCGAGCTTTAGCGCTTAGCTTGGCCACACTGCCCTGCAGGATATTGGCAACATGTGGAGATACATCGCAGGAGCCTCCGAGCCTTCCAAAAGAAAGCATATGGAAGAAGAAGGAGAACCTCCCAAGGCAAGAGAAAGTTGGCTGAGAAGTGGCACTTTGGTGTCGTAACAGAATGGCTGATCTGTCCTCTGAGCCGCCAAGATGCTAAAGATGTTCTGGCCTGGAAACCAAAGATGTGCAGCTTCCTTGAGTGGAGAGATCAAGATCCTATACAAGAGGTATCTGTGTGAAAGTATATAGAGGTAAGTGGGTTTTTGAAGTTATCGATTGTTGCTGTTACTTTCTCTGTTTGCGTTAAACATAATATCCTACTGAAATAACATGTTCCATAAAAGTATAAATGAGAGTAAATTCCAAATTCTGATCTCCTTTTGGGTATTATTATGTATAAAGGCTGCTGGCGCTGCAATTTAGAGCCAGACAAACACATTCTAAAATGCATTTAGCTTAGATCAGTTTTGCATCTCTCAAATATTAGCGCTCTTGGACATGTTCAAATTGTGAATCCAATTTCTCTGACAAATCACAATTACACATATTCCCCCTATTTTGCCAACATTTCAGTGGCCAGACATTACCAAAACCATGACATTAGTCCTGTTTGAAATCCTGCCCACATTTTGCTAAAAGCCCTGGTGCATTTGGGCAGCTCTCTGTGTGGCCCCTGAAACATGGGACAGAAACATGTCCCAGACCTCGCTCTGGGCACTGCACTGAGCACCAGCAAAACCAGCTTTTAAACATCCTCCTCTCCACTCACTCTCCCTCCATCTAAAACTACTCCAAACATGAGAAAATATTGTTGAGCTGCTGAAATGCACAGTGGTAAGAGGGTTCTTCACTCTACCACACAAATGTACCCAGTTTTGGAAAGCATTAGTAATTTTAGCCTTTATTTAATGGAGTATGGGAGATTCTTTGAAAATATTTGTGAAACAAATATTGAATAAACTATTCAGTGGTGGAAAAATAGATAAAAAAATAGACACAACCGACTGTTTTTGGTCAAAAATGTATGTAAAACTAAAAACAATTGACAAAAAATGTCAAACAAAACCTGCCATTGAACATGTTTTGGACATACATTGAGATTTAATGTCTGCTAGATTCAAATTAAAAGTTTTTTTTAATGACATTTAAGAACTTTATTTTTGGCACAATTCATTTCATGAATGTAATAACCCACAAGTAGGACCTTTAAAAAAGCATGTGCCCCCCGCTGACCTCCTCCGCACAAGACTTTGAAAGGGATTAACCATCTGCTTTGGGACTGCAGCCGTACACATGAATGGCCTGGAGATATCGCTATAAAAGTATATGAATGCCAGATTTCTCCCGTCGGCCTCAGCACATACATGAATGAGCAGCATATGCAAACCCTTTACGTTTACAGTGAGGCGCTAACTGGAGCAGACGTGCCAGAGAGACACCGAGGGACCAGAGCCGCTTTGGCAGCCCATGAAATACATCACACTGGCCTGTCCTCGCTGCCTCATTATGCAACCGCCTGGCACAGGTTTACTCTCAAATACTGTGCACTCAGCAACGTGTTTGGGGAGTTTGGTGGGATTTGCGGTTGTGGGATTCCTCATCAGAGCCAATTTAATTATTTTACTATCACAGAAAAAAAGCCTGCACTGTGGGACTTTGTTTCTTTGACTGATGAACATTGGGCTGCTCTTTCATCTCTTATGCACCTGCGTAAAAGAGGACATGTCCTGCACATGGGGCTTAAAATAGAATGAAAAACATTACCTTGGTGCCTCAGTGTTGATATTATGGGTTTTATCATTTAAAAATAATGTCTGTAAGAGCTGAATAGTAACAATGAAATGCAGACACTAGAGCTGGTGAAGACCTTGCCTGAGGGTCAAAAAATGCATTGCTTTATAAATGTGCAAAAGTTCAGTTTTAGTCAGTTTTTTTACTCATGGAAGATGTTAAGGGAGAAAACTAGGGGAAAATGTCAATATTGTCCACAGCGTGAAAAATCAATGCTTTTACCTGCAAAAACTGTGTTTTTACCTGTGTAAGAACATGGCCCATGGACAGATTTCTGTTACACATATCAAGGGCAAATAGATTTTTTGTTTTTTTTCTAGATTCCTTTTTGCAGTGTGCCTCCTGAAGTAGCCAAATATAACACATGCTACACAAAGCACAGTGATTCCCACCTCTGCCCTTGAATAAAGACCTGAAGATGTTCCCCACAGTACAAAAGGCAAGGGCTTATTATTTCACATAAATGCTACTTATCCTTAGGTGACTTTGTGTGGGTGTTCAAAGAATGGTGAGGGTGTTACCTCTGTGGCGCGCCCCTCCCTCAGGTTGTAGGTGAGGTCGTGCTGGATCTCGGTCAAGAACTTGAGTGCGTAGTCGGGGTAGAGGCTGAGCACCTCGCGCAGCCCCTTGAGACTGATGTACTGCAGGTCACAGTACGTCAGCGCCTTCACACACGCGTTCGTCTTTATCACCTCCTCCTGCGTCAGGCTGTCCGAGCCAATCAGGTCGCCCCGGCCTGCACAGAGATACAACCTTTATATTTACAGGCTTAAAGTGTGATATTTTAGAGCAGGGGTCTGGGATTACAATTCATCATGGTCCAGTTTGAATTTAAAAAAGTAAATTCAAATCCAGAACATAAGAGAAAAATATATGGTTATCAATATTATACATTTTTTTAGTAACAGCAGTAAATGATGTAAGCTACAATACTATGTTTTAGATTTAATTTTCCCCGAGGATGTTTGTATTTTCATCATGTTGTCTAATATTTACCACATAATGTGTTTACACGGTCTGGGATGTAAAAGGCCACATGTAAAAGGATTATGATTCTGCAGGAAACAGAAGGAGACAAACTCAGCTTTTGAGGCTAAACTCCCTGAGCTTTGTCTGCGACAAATTTGACCCAGAAATACAAAACACTTACAATAATAACACTACTGCTCCTACTTTACACTATTATTATAGACTATTTTACGTAAAGCTTTTTGTTCAGACGTTTTTTGGGCTCTTCACACAATCACCACAAACCTGAAAGGCCTAAAAGCTATTGGAAAAAAGACTATTACTTATCATTATTAGAGTAATATGTATCTGTATCTGTAATAGCCAATGGGCAATATTACTATATCAATATTTAAAAGTATTGCACTTTGTAGCACACGAATGTCATTTTTAATTGTTAAATATTAACAAGTCAATGTTTGACTGGTGGTTTTCTAAACTTACATCATTTTTTAAAGTTGTGCATTCATGTGCGCTGTCCCTTAAATAAATTGAAGCTCCCAAAAAGAATGGCTTTTTTCCTGCGAGCTATTATGATGTAAGGCTGACAAAAACAGCTCACATTGGCTTCAAGCTGCAGTGGTTTTGCTGCGCTCTGGGACTGAGCTCAACTCGACGTGATTCAGGTCGCAGACCAGAAAAGAGTCTGTACTCCACTGTTTACAGCCAGAGCTTTTGGTATTTGTTTGTCAATAGGTTGTGTTCATATGACATCATTATAAAGAGCCTATCTTTACATTGAAGCAGCAGTATCAGTAAGACCTCAAAATGCTCTTTTTCAACCTTTCTAGAGCAATAGTATTTAACTATAGTAGTTTTTGCAGTGGTAATAAATGGGAATCTGTAAAGAAAAAAGATAAAGAAGAAGACACTGACTATTTTGAATTTCAAATGTTCCTTTTTCCATTAGGCTCGAACTTGCACAAAACTATGCAAATTATTAATAATTTTGAATAATTGAGCGTGAGCAATTTAATGATTAAACCTAATGGTGCTCTGAGCCCTGTGATGATCTACACTTAAAGTATCTACTGGAGATCTTGTCTTGTGTGGTCTTGTGTCTTTTTTATTTTATTGTATCCATTTTTATCTATGACAGTTCTAGGTATTGTTTAATGCACTTGTTATTTTGAGTGTACCAACTGTATGTGCAGCACTTTGGAAATGTTTTGTTGTTTAAATATGCTGTATAAATAAAGTGGAGTCTTCTGGGAGGAGACTGTGGAGTCTACGGGCCAGGTCCAGCTGACTGAGGAACAGCTTCATTCACTTTTTCTTAGTGTGATCTGCATTTTCTGGCATATCTCCTGCTCTGAATTGTGGGCAAACAAACCAGATATTGGATTAAAATAAAGTTGAGATTTGAAAGTTAGCTAACCTTGTGTCTGCCTTTGAAATGGCGATGGTGTGATGGACAGTTCTTATTTCCCTTTGGAGATTAGACTGTTGATTGTGGAGCCCATTTAATCAGTTACAGCTAAGTGGACATGATGATTAAAAGCTTAACTGTGTTTGCCATCGGCCTGGTCTTTGGTCTCTGCAGCGCTGGTGGTTTGCAAAGTGCAACTTGTGTTCAATTGCAATTATTCCTCTTGCAGGCCTATCATATGGAGCTGTGTGCAACAACAGGCTGCATTTGCATAAATAGATGAAACAGACTGCGCTAATACAACTGGATAAGGCTCAGGCGTGTGATGCAGGGAGAGCAAATTGCCAACAGTTTTCCATATTTTAATGAAGTGTAAATAATAAACTACAGAGGGATTGAGGTAATTACTGCAGTGGCGGTGAAGTAGGATACATGCATTTGGGCATGAAACAGATTTTGCAGAGAGGAAGCTTGGTGCAAGTGTCTGGGAAAGCCCTTGTTTTCCCTGACCCACATTTCCAAATGCCAAATGAATCATGATCTATCCAACACTGTGCACGTCCTCCTCCGTCTTTTCTAACCGTGTGCTGTTCTTTTTTGCTCCATTTTGGTTAGAAAGTCGTATTTGTGTTCTTTTTTAGGCCAATCATCATTCAGTGTATCCATCAAAGTTATCACTGTTTAATACATGCAGGTAACACAAGGTTCTCTGCAATAACAGTGGGGTCTTACTGTGTATAAATCTGGCAAACATAGCAGCCTAGACCTCTATGCACATGCCTACATGATTTTATTTATTAATTTAGCTGTTCATATTTGTCGTTCAATGGTGATGGTTCAATGAACAGTGGTTCTTTTTGTTTATAATCTGTCTGTTAACAATTTACAATCTGGTTCATGCTCATTCTGTTCTTCCGAGTCTAGTTCCCAAACTATGAGACAAGGCAACAAGACAGGACTCAATGAAAGAACGACAGAGCATGTTTAGATGTGTTTTGTCAATATGAAAAGAGGCCAACCTAAAAAACACTCAATTTAAATGCATTAGTAAAGCATAAATAAAATAATCTCTAATTATAATTAGTTGTTATTCTACTCCAAGGCAGGCTTACCACCGCTGAATGAAGAAGAAGCCTGGTTATTACTTAGTGCAGCCCTGGTCTTTCCTTCCACTATTTAATGTTTAACCCTGCAGAAAACCCTGAACAAGCTGTTACCGTTGTGCTTGTGCATAAATTTAATGATTAGTGATAAGATGGGAAAGAGGAACCAGAGAGTGGAACAACATTAAGCAAATAACTCTAACTGGGGAATCGAATCCAGGTCGTGCCGCAAGTGTACTCCGAGCCAATGAGATGCATTTTCCACAATAATGAGTTTGCATATCAGACTGCAGCTTCACAGTAAATGTTTAATATCTCTATAATAGACAATTCCCTCAATACCTGTTCGGCCGAGGTTTTATAAAATTTAATTTTTATCCACATTTTTCATCTTAGTGTATATATTTTTATCATTAGTCCATTTTATTGCATGCATTATAGTCATAGAGTTTTTAGCTGTTTTATTATTTATCCTTATTTCATGTTTCATTCATGTTTCACGATTGTACCATAAAATGAAGTGCACATGCACATGTATATGCAATCTGACAGTGGGACAACGACCGCATACGAAAGCACAGAAATGTGCCACAAACTAGTATATATTTTCGGGACAGGGGAACCTCAGTTGAAAACTATTGTGAAGTTGACTTAGAGAATATGATCAAAATGTGGAAAAGCTGGAACATGAGGAATACATCCATGAAAAGGAGAAGAAAAAGAGGTCTGCAGCTGCTTTACTTTTCTACAGGTGAGTCAAGGACCACTCAGTTACTGGTCACTCCTTTAAATAAATATCTATCATATTGTGCCATGCTTTACCATCTCTGTACGACAGCCATAACCTCAGCCAAAACATCAATATTAGAGAGAAAGCATTAAAGCTCAAAAACAGTGTATCTTACCCAGTATGGCCAGTACGGTGTTGTCCTTGAGCACCTCCATGGACCCGGAGCAGACAAAGTAAATGGCCTGGAGCGCGTCCCCCTGTCGGATGAGGAACTCCCCGGGCGCACAGAAGGACGTCTTGATGATGAGGGACAGTGAGCGCAGACACCCCCTACTGGCCGACTCGAACAGCGGCAACTGCAGCAGCTCCTTGTTCAGGTGCATCGCGATGTCGGCCCGCAGCTCGTCCGGGAA
>JAADKR020000012.1:8583862-8604111 GCA_011763505.2 Lythrypnus dalli
GCCGACTCGAACAGCGGCAACTGCAGCAGCTCCTTGTTCAGGTGCATCGCGATGTCGGCCCGCAGCTCGTCCGGGAAATCCTTCAGCAACTACCAGCCACAAAATTATTATTAAAAGTTATATCAGCTAATAGAAATTATAAACATTTCCATTTATCCAGGCAAGGTACTGGCAGAAAGAACAAAACACGAGGCCACAACTAAAGTGATAAAATAACATCACCCACTGTCTCAGGTCTGTGTTTGTTATTTGGTTTATGAAATGCTGCTATGTAATTATTTGTAATGCTCTAGTCGTTTAATGATCAGTTCAATTAATGTTGTGTATGAATGTAACCTAATACCCTGTCATGTAGCTGACGTTTTCAATTACAGTTTATTAATACACATCTCTTTGATAGGTACGTAATATCTTGTTTGCAAATAGGACCACATACTTTTTCACTCGCACTCACTTCTTTTAAGAAAGTCTCATGATATTGATGGACCTAATCGGCTGATATTTATTTTCACAGCCTTCCTCTTGACAACAAGCCTTTACTGCAAAAATGTGCAGAAATCCAGATAAATTCATTGCAAACAAGAAGGTAAGAATCTGCAGCGAACACTGAAGCAGTGATCGTTTTTTTTGTTTGGAGTAAGAATGAGCCAGAAACTGCACTAAGAAGTGTTGTAGAAAAGCTCATTCAGATTAGAAAACAAGGAGGCGATATATAGGGTGAAGCTGAGGAAATGTAAGAGGCTTTTCATACCTGTGCCCCTATATACTGCATATATAAGTGTGTTGTTCCTGCATTCGCGGCTTGTCCACATAATAAATTGAGGAGGCAGGTTCATGTCTCTCCAAAGCTATTTTTCCTCTCCTCGCTTCACTCTCGCCGGTGTGTTACGGTCCGCTACATAAACATGGCATCTCTAACTCTGACACTGCGTAAAACACAAACACAAGAATATGATTTATGCGGTGAAAATGAGGGGTGTTTCTTACAGAATCCCATGTCTGCACAGGTTTTCTGTAGAAGACTTGCTCCAAATGCACTTCTCCTGCACTTTTGCTAAAGTTTCGCTGGATAACTCTGAGAAGAAATTGTAACTTTTCCCACTGGCGTTTTCCGTCCTACAGGCTTTGTTTCCAGAAATACCTTGGGAAAGCTCCTGAGTGATTTAGACCACTCAAAACTGCCTTGTATGAAAAAACAAGGGCAACTCCCAATAGGATTTTTACATTACACTCACATGCGTGACATCATTGTATGGAGATATAAACACCCCATTCAAACCTGTTGCCTGTTGTTAGATCCATTGGTATCTGTAGATTCTCAAACCACAAGTATCAGTATTGGAAGGGAAAAATCTGGATCGGTGCATCTCCACTTCTGAGTTACCCTTACATTCACTCTGAAACAACTGAAAAAGTGCACTGTCTCTAGGGAAGACTGTTTAACTTTTAACGCGCTGCCGTAGAAAGCATCTTAACTTTTTCTGATATGGACAACTGCCTGCAGACGAGAAGGCTCAGGAGAATTAAAACAAGAACATCCAGGTTTCAAACCAGCACTTACCCCAGTTCTGTTGCCTCTTAAACACCTCACATCTGGCTCAAAGTAAAGACTGAAGTTATGCAGTATTGCTTTTTTGCTATAAATGTGTGAGCTTTTTATGTTGATTATGTTATGCACAAACTGTACATATTATTTTATGTGTGCTTAGTGTGGTCATGTCTATGACTAAATAAAGCTTCTCTTAGTGTTATTGTTAAAGTGTAGGTGGGTGGCAAGTTAGAACCATTCACCTTCCCACAACCAGCAGATGTATAGAACCAGGCCACAGTACTGTACCCAAGGTAATAGGTCTTCTACACAATATATGACAAAATACATTTTATTGCAATATGAGCAAACACAAAATGTATAACCTCCCAATATGCATCTTCTATTTGACAGAAAAAGTCAGAAATGTCTTCAGTTTAGTTCAAAATTAGCCTTGTTTGGTCTTGCCTAGTTTAGTTAGTAATAAACACAAACCCAATATAGATATTGCAGTATACAACAGGGTCACAGAATATAGCATTTCCTCTAATCTTGTAAAAGCCTCGCCCAGAATGCATGGATATTCTAAAGTAAATGAGCCCTAGGTATAAAAAAGCATAAATATAATCCATTTGAACCTAAAGAGCTCCTGCCCTCCTGTCCATAAAGCAGATAAACCAGATTAAAAGCCATGATATGCCCCCACAGCGCCGGAGTTTATCAGCACCAGAGCCGCTAATCCATTAAATTAAATAGTTGCCTTGGCGTGACAGTGCACAAATCCTTCACGCGACTTTGTTTTGTGGCCAAACCAGCGGCAAATCGTCAGGTCTTTTTCAGAGTAACGTTCGAAGCGCGAGTGTAGATGATCTAATTCCATCTGACAAGGGCGACTCAGGCCAGAGCTGAGGTGACCAAACACAGCAGGACACACAATAAAAGGCTGTCAAGGTGTATTTCCGATGTGAAAAATTGAAAAAACATTTAATTTTGCAGTTATATTTCTGGCCTAGCAAGGTGGTGCAGCCATAGTCGGGGTGTGTCCTTCAATGTATTACAAAACATCATTATGGCAATATCAGGTGGCACAATAGTCATATCGCAAAATCACTGAAGTCTTCTATCTGACTGAGATGGACACAGTTTGCCATTCTCTGTCAGAATTTTAGTCTACTTTAACTTATTATAGTCTAATTTTGATTCTGGTTTAGTGCGTTTTAAAGCTGCACTCCCTACATTGCCCCTAAGATTCCACTTTGTAAAACGGCTCAGATATGCTTCTACAAAGCCATTCTCGAGTTCTAGAGTTGTTTGTTACGGTTATGTTCCTCTAACGGTGCAGAACAAAACACAAATTGAGAGACTTGTCTTGAGGGCTAGAAAACTGACTGTAGGAAAGAGACCCCCTCCCTAAAAAGCCTTTTTGAAAGCTCTGTCCTCATCCAAGCTCAGAAAATCATTGAGAATCCGTCTCATTTTCTGAATGATGAATATGAAACTCTCCCATTGGGCAGATGTTACAGAGCCCACAGTTTCAGAAGCAACAGATCAAGCTCTCATCGCTGCCGTATTCTGTGTCTCTCTTAAACAAACAGCATAACACAAAGAGCAGGTAAAAAATCTGTCTTCACTGTGATTCATTGAAGTGCCTTATTAGTGATGTACTGGGCATCACTGATCATATGCCTGTGAGCCTGATGTATGCTATTTAAGTATTTGTACCTGCAGTGGTCCTCACCTCGCTGACATCGATGCCATTGTTGACGGACCAGGTTGTCTGGAAACACTCCATGAGGCGCTGCTCCAGGGCCTTGGGCAGACGGTGCACTCGGATGAAGTCCTTGAGGTCCTTGGTCCTGGTGTGGTAGAGCGAGCGGCGCGAGTACATCCTCTGAATGATGGCCGTCACGTTCCCGAACACCACGGCGTGCATCAGGGCTGTCCACAGGCAGAAGGACAAAAACTACAGTAAGTTTGAGTATTTCTGACTAGTCAGTTCTGTGACAGTAACACCAGCTGGTTTGGAGTTTGGGGGAGTGTTAAATTTCACAAGATATTTTCATTTAGTTTTAGCCTTATTCTGTTAACGAATTTTAGTTTTAGTCAAGATTTACTCAAAGAATTCTATTCATTCTCTTTAATTAATTTAGTCTATTTTTTAAAAAATATTTTAAATATTTTCTATTATTATATTTAATCATGGTCTTCTGCTTCATGAAGCTCTCCTACAAACAATATGAGGCAAACAATATATTAAATGGCTCCTCTATATTCAACAGTCCACCGTCAGGGTCCTGACTCACATCAGGCACTGTCAACACATCACCCTCATCCTCACCCTCACCCCCACCCCCACCCCCACCCTCACACATCGACACGGGCTTCCTGTAAAACATCACATCGCTTACAAGTCCCTCCACACCCGGCCCCTCAGTACCTGTCAGACCTGCTCCACATCTACACTCCCTCCCGGTCCCTCCTCCACCTCCTCCACCCGGCTCACTGCTCCCTGCTCCAGGCTGTCGACCCTGGGAAACAGAGCCTCTGTGTCCAGGCCCCACACTCTGGAGCTCACTTTCTCCTCACATATGTACAAACAGCTGAAACCATTGGTCATTTCAAGTCTCATCTTTAAAAAAATCTGTTCAAAATGACCTTTAACTTCAGGTGTCCAGGAATCAAACCCACAGTCTGTTAATTATGAAGCAGCAGTGAAAACCATTGCACCACATTTCCTCTGTTGAATTTGTATGCCTTCTGTGGACAGCATACTATGTCCACCTTCGTCTTCACACTAAAAACAAGAATTACGATGTAAATTGATGCCTTGAAATGCCCCATGGGAACAAGATGGATTGCGAAGGCTCGTTGCCCTGTTATTAGGAGGTAATTGTCTTGGATTGACCCGCCTCGTGGTCCAAGTAGCAAAGACAGGCAACAACAGCTGGGGAATACATATTAGCCTCCTGCAGTTCTCAAGGACGTAAGTGATAGCAATTGGATGAAGCAAACTAAAAATTACAAGCCAGCTGTGCATACATAAATCTTATTACAAACTACTTTGAGCTTGTTCAGAGTCGGTGGTTGGTCTTGATCAATGTGTACAATGTGCAGTAACAGCACTGGAAAAGGGGGCAGTATGTTGATTTTGAATAGAACACATGGAAATGGACATTAAGGCAAGACGATGCAGCTGAAAGCATCGATTTTTTACGTAGTGGTCAATGTTAAGATTTTTACCTTGTTTTCTCCCATAACATCTTAGCTTTCCTGTCAGAGTAAAAAAGACCAAACTCACCCTTTGCAATTTGTATTTTGTAACCAGGAAAGGAGTGTTCTCTGCAAATGTACTCTTTCCAGTTGTATTTGCTGATTTTTTGTTCAAATAATATCACTTATGACCTGACCCTCAGACCAGACAAAGCTCTGGGCCCACCATGCAATCCCTGCACCTCAGGTTGGGAACCACTGCTCTATGTTGCGTTAGTTCAGACAGTCTCACCTCCGATCAGCATGGTGCATATGGAGAAGATCTTCTCCGAGTCCGTATTGGCCGACACGTTTCCGAAGCCCACACTGGTCAGGCTGCTCAGGGCGAAGTACAGAGAGGTGACGTAGGAGCTCCGCACAGAGGGGCCTCCACTCAGACTCATCCCAGAGCCCAGAGCCTTCAGTCGGGTGCGCACCGGCGGAGACAGCCCTGTCGAGTTCCACTGGCTGCTGTTGGAGACGGCTGCCGACAGAGTGGGCTGGGACACAAGAAACATTGAAATAAATGAATGATAAAAATCAAACAAACAAGTGTAATGGCCTTCTTAAGTTGGCCTTTTACTGATATGATACTAACTGTCATTGACTGCACCAAACCATTAACAAAAACTCTTTTGTCCAAAACTAGAACACAATTCATAGTTTGCACACTTTATTTAACCAGGAAAGTGCCACTGTGATTAAACATCTCTTTTACAAGGGAGTCCTGGCCAGAGGGGAACCTATTGTACATATTTTAGTGGTAGGGGAAACCAGCGCACACAGTTCCTTTACACAAACATTTCCTCTCTCTTTGTCAGTGTATTGGGAACAAGCTTGGAACAAATTTGTCAAAATAGTGCACAGTGTTCAAAGGAAATGTGCGCTGCTTATTATCAACTGAGAAAAAAACATGCGTCAAGAGTCTTAAAATGCAGGTTATGCATGCTGTGGAAAGCTGACTGGGCCAATTCTCCTGTTTATCACGTGAAATGGTGCCGACAATGTCAAAAACGCCCCAGGGTGACAATGTTTTCTTAATATTTTGTCACAAATTGGAGATGTGTTCTGAGAGCTCAGCAAAGGCGCTGCTTAAACTTTATTATGCAACCGTTACATAATGACAGAGAGCTTGTCTTCAAGTCATCTTGAAGTATAAATATATAAATACTATATATCATGTTGATAAATAATACATTAAATAAAACACTGACTGGGTTTCAACAGGTAGCAACAGGTAAAATGTACGTAATACTTTGTAATGCCATTTTAATTCCCAAATACTACAAATAGTATAAAAAAGCACTTTTAATGCAAACAATGCGCCAGGCGGAAGATCTTGCCCTATATGTGTAATAAATGTCTAATAAAGAAAATGTAGTATTAGTTTGATTTAAATATGAACACTAGTATTTGCTGCGTTCCTCACCACTGAGTCGGAGATGCCCAGCAGCGAGGAGAGTGGAGTCAGGAAGTACGGTGTCCCCAAGCGTTTGGCCAATTCGTGCAGCCACCCTGGAAAAACACACACATAAAAGCACCTTAAGATAGTTCAACAAGGACGAAAGTTGACCTTTTCGTGGCGAGCTTCATTAGAACGATGCTGCAAGGCCTGCTGGGTAATTATTTCAGTCGTTGTGAGCGTTTACATGCGCGCCACACCAGGCAGGGCATAGCGCGGTTAAACTAAACGTCAGCTTAAATTTGAGCAAAGGCCAATGACATGTCAACAGCATTCTCCATACTCTGTCAGGGATTTTCTTAGACAGAGGGAGGAAGGGAGATAGAGAAAGCAAGAGGGAGAGAGAGGAGAGAGAAAGGAAAGAAGAAAAAAAAGGAAGAGAGGAGAGAATGAGAAAGAAGAGAGAGAAAGCAGTAGAAGGAGAGAGATATAGAGAAAGAACATACTGTAGTAAAACAAGAGAGAGAAGAGAGAGAGAGAGTATTAAAGATAGAAAAAGAGAAGTATAGATAGAGAGAAGAAAGAGGGAAAGAATGAGAAGGAGAGAGAGAATGAACAGAGAGAAAAAGAGAGAAGACAGAGAGAGGAAAGAGGACAGAGTGAGAGAAGTGAGTCCCTTGATGCTTTATTAGAGGCCAAACTAAGCTGCAGCATGTTTTGGTAATGTCTATATACAACTGTGTTCTAAAACATTTATATAGAGAGCGAGTGCCCCTCTCCAGGAAGACAAAATCACTTCATTTAATCATTTTAATTAATAATTTATACCACCAATTTCCAAAAGTGCATTATTTTTTGACAAATTGTTTTGTTCAAAGTTAATAATGAAAAGAGTCAATGCTTCCAGAAGAGCAGCATGTACTGATGCCCAAAAACATACCCAGAATCTTTTATTTAAACTAGCTACTCCACTGATATATTCAGAATTTTTAAACGTGCTTGTCTTGTCTACAAATCCCTACATGGTTTGGCGCTTCCTCCTTTAATTTATTAGAAGGAGCGACATTCATCTCAGAACCAGATCAGCCACGAGAGTGAGCTTCCATTCAGACGCACCACCGTCGGACAGAACACCATTTCAGTGAAAGGCTGCATGAATCAATGTTCTCTGTCTTTTTGGATAAAAATGTAAATAATATATCAACATTATCATTATTAGCTCTCTTGCATTATAAATCAAAGTATAAACAACTCTCACTAAAATGACAGAACGTTGTAGGCATTAAAATGTAAGTGTTGTTTGCAATATCCAGCAGATGTTTTTTAGGTAGGAAAGAAAGTTTTTTTGTTCTTTTTTTTTAAATATTTCGCTGCATTAACTTCAGTCCCAATCTGCCCTCCACAATCACAGCTGTCCCCTCTCAAACTACCCCAGGCTCAGTCAAAGCCTTATTATTACCACCACTACTGCACTATTACTGCTGCTGCTTCTGCTGCTGTTTGCTCCAAGACTAAACCAGCTCCTCTGATAGTTACAGCGCATTTTTCCTGATGGTGAAAGACTCAGTCAGAGGATTTATTAGCACAGTGTTGGCTTGGGTGATTCGTCCTGTTCACTTCTCAAATGTCTCGCAATGAACTCTGGCTGAGACGTGTTTCTAATGAACTCAAGTGAACAATCGGGACACACTGAGGCTCTTATTTCAAGTAAATGGAGACGTATATTGTCAAATTTTAAGAACAGTGAGATGTTTCTTCTTAATTTAAGTGCAACAATACTTGTTCCACTTCCAGATTTTTTTGAGTACTCTCCTATTAAACTTAAGGGCAAAACGTGTTCTGGACTATACATTTTGTATTTTCTGAGGATTTTTCAAAGAAATGTCGACACAATTTAATACTTTTTGATGACATTTAAAGCTTCAATTTTAGAACACTTCTTTTAATGACCTTTTATTAAGCATCTAAAGAAGCACAAAAGTGGACTCAAACGTGGACTTTAAAAGCTACCCTCATAGTACTACATAGTGGCTGCCATTTTACACTGAAACAGATGAAAACATGGCTCCAAGTCAACAACCTGAGCTCTTAACATTGCACTTCCAAGCAGTGTAAAGGGACCCCCAGCTCGCACCTTACGCTGCCACGGAAATCAATCAAAAATATACCATTGACTGCGACTCTTTTCCAAGGCAGGAGCGGAGTAGCAGCCCCACGCTGAGACGTGTCAAACGCAGTATAAAAAAGTGAAATGTATTTGGTCCCGTCGTGGCTTCCCGTCTGATCGCGCCTCACTCGCGACAAAAACAGGAAGACGACTGGAGCGGCGCTAAACGCAGCGGGAGTGGAGGCACACAACCACAATTAGACGTGTTTTCTCAGCAAAAAGGGACACCACATGCTGCGGATACACAATAGAAAAGAGGTTATTGAATAGCACTATTTATCTAGAGTGCACAGATATGGGATTCGCGGTTCATTTCATTGATTTATGGCTGAATTGAGGCGCTCTGCTCTGAATAATAGAGAGACTGGCTGCATGCACTTTGCCATAGACTTTGCCAATTTATTTAATGAGCAGCACTAACATTGTGGGAACTAAAAGCCTCCTTTTATGATACTAATTCCTATGGACCTCCCAGTACATTTACAGGCGCAATTGGACAAATATACCAATAATTTATAGATGCAGTCATGCAAGATCAACTTTTTTGTACTTTTAACCTTGTTTTAACACTTTTCTCTTTGCTAAATTCCAGTAATAATGTACTTCTGCATCAAAGACCAACCAAATTCAAGTGACATTTGAATATTTATGACAATGTGCCACAACTGAGGACATATTTGCACCTCGGGTGAAAAGTATTGTAAAGCTGAAGTAGAAAACATTATCATAGTGTGGAAAAGCTGGATCATGAGGAATATGCCCATGAAATGGAGAAGAAAAAGCGGCCCATAGTTAGTCACCAGACCAGTTCTGAACAGTTCTGTGCTCAAAGTGTGTTCATCACGGCGAGATTGATTTTCTAGCATGCCATTAGATGAAAAAGACGGCTTGGTTTTACAGTTTTATAATGTGACAGTCCCATTTCTCCCTGCAGACGGTTCTCCAGGCCAATTCGAATTAGTTAATCCGAAGCACGTCTCAGCCGGAGTTCACATCGAGACAGGGCTGAGACATAAAAGTGTCAGACTGCACATCCTCACACAGAACTAATTTAGCTTCTGATTTCTGCAATCACGACTGGTAGATGTGCTATATTGAGACATGCAAAGCACATGCTCTGTTTTTCTGTCACACATGCTGTGTTTACCATGTTGATATATGATGCCATAAGACTTTCCTACTCCCACATGGAATACATGCATTACCACAGCCTTAAATGAAGATAAATGAGTAAGTAATTCATAAGTAAACCCACCTATGTCCCAGGACGCTGTGATCTCGCTGCGTCCGATGAAGTACCACACGCAGGCCATCCAGTGAGCGAGCAGCGCGAAGGTGGACATGAGCAGGGTCAGCACCACCGCGCTGTACTGGGAGTATCGGTCCAGCTTCTGCAGCAGGCGCAGCAGACGCAGCAGGCGCACCGTCTTCAGCAAGTGCACCCCGAAATTCTGACAAAACAGGAGAGATTGCATTTTAGATCTTGTAAAAAATAATTCAACTATGAAGGACAGTAGTAAGAAGTACTGTATATGGTCTAATGCCAGATACTAAAAAAAAAGATGTTTTGACTTAACATCTCATCACTGGGCCTGTCCACATACAACAAAAACTCTCACAATCAGTGCAATATTAGAAGGAAAAATGAATGAAGAATTGACAAGAGTGTGATAAAACAGTGATGTCTTGGGTCAGAGCATTTTTCAGAAACTGCAGCTCTTACAGTGCTTCTTCCTCATCTGGGACCTTCTTGCTGTGAGGCTAAAAGCTGCACCACAGTGCTGGCCTCTAATATACTGTCCAATATAGACTTTGTAATTACATGTGAAACAAATAGGGGAAGTCAGTTACTTACTTTGTCCATGTCATTGGTTTATAAATGATTGTGTCAAAAAAATCTTTAATGATCTTGAGTTAAAATTGACTAATCAAACATGTCGCCTTCATTGATTCTCTGCCCTTTGGTGCATTCAGCCGGCCGTGGTCAGCTAATTGAACTACGCCATTGGCCAGAATGATTAATTGTAGTGACAGCTTTTAATTTTGAGAGTACGAGAACCTGTAAAGCATTGCAATTTGTGTATCTATGGAAAGGATTTATGCGGATACATAGTCTGTATGGCCCACTTATGTGACTTTCCTAGCTGGAAAAAACCTGGCAGTCAACTCTGAATGTGTAAAAAGATTACTCAATATTTCTTAATATCAAGATTCAAAGTGCACATTTTAAACTTGTCCTGGAGCATTAACATTTGAGAAAAGCCTGAAATATGAACTACTGAGCTAAGAATCACATATATCTTAGAACATGTTTGTAGAGGCCGAACAATAACATGATACTGCCAAAAAAACAAAACAGAAAGAAGGTGTAAAATGCTGACCACACTGATGTTGAAAGCGTAGAGCAGGTCAAAGGGCAGGGCTGCGATGAGGTCGACAAACAGCCAGGACGTGACGTAGTGGATGCAGATGGAGCGGGCGTCGTACACCACCTGCCCCGACGTGCTCACGAAGGTCGTCCGGAAATTCAACACGATATCTGTTATGAGAGAGAGAAATTCAGCTGAACCTCAACCCAAAACTATGGACAGGTGAGAAAATACAACATGCTGATAGACATACAACTGTGTATCGAAAAAGTAACTAGTAACTAGATTACTGACTTGGGCACACAGAACAAAGACATTACCACCAACACTGTTCATGAACAGGAAGAGGAGTCATTTCAGATTGAAATGACTCCTCTTCCCTGGATGCAAAGCTAATTTAAATAATTGATATGACCAAAAAACTAATTAACTCTCAGTGCAAATTTAATTTATACAAATGAAATCTTGTGGTCACTTTGTCTGCAGGCTCATCACAGGCGAGTGACGTCAATCCCAGTTGTTTTGGACCTGAAATCAATTCTGTGTCTTATCTTTGAAGCAAAATGAATCATTTTCGAAGAACTTTGGGTCAATTTTGTAATTAAACGAATTCACCTTTTCTCACTGTTCTTCGTCTGTGTTTTCTGTAAAACGATTGCAGCCCCTATCACTACTTAATTTAAGCTTCTATCCCAGAGAGAAAAATCGGTGTCAGGTTTGTCTCTGGTAGGCTGATGTTTGCCAGAGAATCCTGCCTCGCATACTCACTGCCGCCAGCTATTTCTACAAAAGGATCTACTAAATATTATTTTTTTTCTTTTGGGATGCCCAAATGTATGCACCTGCCTAATTTTGTTTCAATAAATATTGCACGTTCTTTAAATCTTATAAACTTCATTTCACTTCTCAAATATCACTGTTTGTTTGCTATATGATATTTTTCACTGTAATTTCTAATTCAAACAATCAGTGGTAATCGGAAAAATCAAAAAATCATGAAAATCGTCAGAGATGCCCAAACCTTTTCATTCCCGTGTATCTGTCCATCTATCTTATTTCCAACGTGTCACTGGGCAATAATATTACTTTTATTGTTTAATTTAATTTAAAGCTCAAGTAGCAGCTTCCTGCCTCTGCTTCTGTGTCTTCGATGTTTTGTGGTGATTGGAGCAGTGAGCCGCGAGGTAAACCGGACGATATGGCCTGACACATGGTCACGGAACACAAAATGTGGAATGGATCGATAAAAAACACAGACTGGATTGCGTAGGTGAAGTATGTCAGATTTTGTTTGAGAACACTTGAGCTTCAAATGAATTAGTGAAATGGATTTAGTACAGACACTTGTTTAAAGGATCCATTATTAGTTCTGCATATAAGACCATTGTCCTGAAACACTATATTTCTAAAGCTACTACAATTATATAAATAAATGTGGATTCTTTTACCAATGATGAAGAGGATCTCCACCAGGATGTCGCTGACAGTCGGCGGGTTGCGAGCCGCAGACACTCCATCTTCACGGATCTCGACGGCGGTGAAGCAGACGTTGTAGGGGACGGTTATGGCCACATAGAAAGTGGCCAGGAGTATCAGCCAGTCCCAGCCGGCCTTGAACGCACCATAATGCAACAGGATGAACCGGGACTTCTGGATGTCTGCCACTTTGTACTCTGGGATTGGGTTTGCATTGGCCGTGAGGACACTCTGCCAAAGAAGATATGAAAACAATAAAATGTTGAATAATTGTAAAAAAAAAAAACAGCCCACCACTTTAAACGTGTCTTTAACTCTAAAACAATTATAATCTTGGCTAGACACTAAACGTATATTACATAATAAAACTATAATGGAAAGACCTACTGCTGTGAGCAGCAGATGTTAGTGAATATAGAATAAAGACAATGTGGCAGATTAATAATAGATGACTATTATGTTTGCATTCAAGAAGGCACCCTGCATGATGCGTCCATGCTAAAACTATACATTTATTTGCATTATTTGCACTGCTGATGGTTCATTTTAATATATCCACAAGAAGTCACAAACCTTGAAACAACTGAACATTTCTATCAAAATACCATCCAAAACTAGACAACATGAGAAAAGCTACAATGTTTAGTAACTGTAATGAATCTTTCGATTTGCATTTCCATCACACTGCAAAACAGAACTAAAACAATACTGAGATAATCATGAATATAACGGAGATTTATGCTGTGTTTGCAGAAAAAATGTAGATCTCAGTCAGATTGAAGATTTTGTGAAATATTGTGGCTTTTTGTGACACAGATTTTGCATCACAAAACAATAATTTGGCAATACATTGTACAACCCTCTTTATAAATACTTTATTAGCACATCCTTGAAGTATATGTTTTCTGTGGACTTCAACAATATGTTAATACTTGCTAATATAATATTCAAATCACTGCCTGTTTGAAGACAGGTGATCTGTTATGGTGAACTTTGAAGATAAAAGTCAAGAGACAGAGGATACTATATCAAAGGAGGACAGATATATTGGCAGTCACAGCGGTGGTTTGCTCTTTGCTTTGACATAATACATTGCTACAGATGAAAAAAACCTCTGTTGTGATCAAAAGCCCAAAACAAAAACGCTGAAGTTCAAAAGTTGAGATGATGTGAATACAAAGTACAGTCTTACGAAACATGATCTTTGAGAGTGACCAATACTTCTATTACAAAACAACTACTACTACTACTACTACTCTGGCAAGTTGTTATTTGCCAGTGAATCCAGCTTTGCTCCTGTGTTGCTCACATGTTACTAACTCTATTGTGCCTGGGTACTGCAGGATTTGGCCTAAAGATCTTAAACAAAACTGTACAAATGGTAACCCAAGGTTGCAGTTAGCTCCAGGCAGGTTGCCATGTGCAGGGTTTCTACTGGTAGCAGGAAAATGTAATACAGCACATGTTTAATGCAATGTGTATGTGCATTTAATTTCTTAAAATTTGCAAGCATTCAATCCAAAAGAGAAATGTTGGAAAATGTTATTAATGCTTTTAATGCCCTGCAGAAAACCTATTGCAAGCTTTTACATGCTGGTTACTACAGAGGTCGACAGCCTTTACAACCAGAGCCCTGTTAGACACCATCTGCAAACTAATGCAAGGAGTAACAACAGTGTAAACTCAAGGGAATGGCAAAATCCATAATGCACAATTTCTTCAACTACTAACTATACTTCCCTTCCAACGACATACAGTCAACACAAGGTAAATGACTCACATTGTTGATCTTAAGCTTGCTCTTGCTCTTGTCCTGTTTCTGGAGGTGTCCCGAGAGCTGGTAGAGAACGGCCCGACTGCGGCGCCTTTCAAGACTGAAGCCTGTGGGACGACTGACGTGGTGGATCTGAAGACCTGTCTCTTCATCTGCAAAATAACAATTAGATAGAGTTTCAACGGCTGGTAAAATGGCTTCTAATTTAATTTCATTTGAAGATGTTGTGCTTTGGTTGGATAAACTTTTAGAGGTCTTATTCTATGGCAAAAAAGGTTGAAAAGGTCTCAAACCTAACTTAAAACAAGGTAGTAAGCATCTGTTTCTCTGAGTTACGATTATTGCATTGCCCAATGCCAATATCTATAAACCCCCTTCACAAAATTGAAATGGTGCCCCAGCTGTGGCTGTCATTTCAGGTGAATTACAGTGGAATAAAATCGTTTTCTCTCTGCTGTATTGGCCTCACCGATCTCAGATTCATTGCTGTGATCGAGTCTCTTATTTTCGGTGATGTCCTTATGAGAGACCAAGAACAGCACCACCTCGCTCTTCTCATTCTTTATGGGCACGATGTCCAGGAGGCACCAGAACTTACAGCCTGCAACAAGAAGAGGAGAAGGGTGAACATTTAGACAGTTTTACATTTATAATTATATTCCACCAAGTTAAGTGTACAGGGATGAGGCAAAAAAAAACAACACTTTTCATAGAACCTGCCTCGTGGCTTTGATTTTGTAATCCGACATCTCGTAGCTTTACAGAGCGCGGTGTTGTCAAAACTGATGACATTTCTGAAATTCCTAACGCAACATTTTAATACACATTTTTTTAGCTGTGCTATTTCCACCTTAAAAAGCAGATTTCTACGGTAACATTAGATCGATAACACAGACAGAGATGTGCCATACAAGGCGTGTGGCTTAATGAAAGGGGCAGAAAGACTTGAAAGACTAGAAATAATTATTTTGTCACTGTGTTTAGACGTTTTCTGGCGGACTATCTGCATAGTTATCACACAAAGAAAGTCATTTTAAAATCGGGTTCTTAAGAATGTTCTGACATACCGCTAGAAGTAAAAACAATGGCGCTCGAAGCTAGATGTTAGCATATCGAATGAAGCTAACAATAGCACAATCGTTAGTATTCCCTGTTATGTGTACTTTGTATGTATTTCTGTGTAATTTGGGCCCTTGAAACACTTTACCTTTGACTTTGAAACTTTATTTGTGTGGCAGAAGGAGTGCACTGCCCCTCGTGCGTCCCTTCACCTGGTGTATCCCCGAATTCGCGCGTCACACACCGGAAGTAGCCGGGCCGTCATGGCTGCGAGCCGAGGTGCGAGAGGAGCACAGCGGCATAGGAGTCTGGGTGCCTGGGTGTCCCGAGGAGGAGCACTGGTCGTTGTTGAAAGGCGTCAAGCCCAGCGGTTCATGTCGTGTTGCGGTCCTCGGTGAGTTAGCTGTGGTGCGCGCTGGTCCTGTGTTGTGAAACTAACGGCTAAAGCTAATGGATAATGTAACTCGTCTGCGACTGAATTCCTTCCGGTGCGCGTTAATGCACTGTTACACAACGGCCCTACGTTTTTTTTAAGCAAGCCTGTTTTTCAATTATTTTTAAATTGTGAAAATGTACTTTTTAACTGCTTCTACTGCAAGCTCCTCCCGTTGGAGAGCCTCTTCCTGCTCTGCAATGGACTGCTCGGAGTCAGGGCTGGACTCCAGTGGGTCAAAGTGGAAACGCCTACACTTTTATGGACTTACACTTACCTGACCTTTTTTTGGACTTGGTATTTTAGAAACGTTGTCAAAGGGAGGTGCAATATGTGTGGAGCTTTTAACTTTAAACTGTATTTATTATAAACCAAACAGAAATATGTGAAAGTCTCTTGTCACGTGTCAGTGTTTTGGATCATTTTTTTTTATTTTTATACTATACATACTTATGCAGTAAAACACAACAACAGTCTGCACCGTTGAGGGCAGAGCCACCAAACATCTGGTCATGAGACAAGACACTCTCCATCTGAGCCACTCAGCATTAAGATTTTTTGTATAGAAGGAGGTGCAATGTTTACATCCTAACAAAATAACCCGTAAAAGTCTCACCACCCTTCTTGTAGAGTATTATCTCAGTCTTGAACTCCTTCCGTTCATCCAGAGCCTTTTGCATCTGCACAGTCAGACTCTCGTTGGTCTCGCCGCCGTAGAGAAAGTGGCACATGCAGCTTTTCTGCATCAGCTCTCCTCGAGCGAACCCCGTGAGCTCACAGAACCCGTCCGAGCAGTAGACGATGGGGTACAGCGACAGCACCTGCGCGTTCCCCAGCACAAAGTTACTGTCTGGAAACAGGAACAAAAGGGGTGAAAAGCAGAACGTTATTTATGGCTAAACACAAAAAAAAATCTGTCTTCTGTTAAACTGCTTAATAGGTATTGCTTTTGTAGCCTGAAAATTATTTAGACATTTCAGGGTTTCTTATTTGAATGCAGGAAATATGAGGCCATATTTTATGCATGGGCTTAGAACAAAATATGCATAATGACAATTAATACCATGGAAACAAATCAGACTACTCTCTGCAAAACAGTGCTCGTTTCTGTATAGTTTGCACCAGTCCGCAACAATAAACACTAATTGCTATGTAACATGTTGAACAAAGCATTTAACATTATTTGTTTTGTCTGACAGAACAAGCCTCATTGCGTTACTGCTGATTTTGTATTTCAAAGCCATGCCTTCGAGCTTAAAACATACAACGTGCTGCAGCTGTCATCCATTTTGTAGAAATGTCAGAGAAAACATAATTAAATTTTCAGGCCCTGCTCTCTCTTTTTGCCATTGTTATAGTGCTCAATCCTGTTCAGAAAAGCCAGAGTAAGTCATTCAGCTCACTCCCATAGCTGCCCTCAGGGAGAGTTAGTACTACAGCAGCTCAGACTTCATGTCTTTGTTTCTTGCTATCTTCACCCATTATTGTTCATATAACAGGCCTATCAAATACCGCGCGCACATTGGCTTGAAGTTTGCAGAGGAAAGAAATTCATGGCTTTTTACTATTGAATTTTTGCAGTTTTGACCCATGTTTGGCCAGGACTACCCAGCTGCAGGTTTGAGCCTGTTGGGCTAGAAAAAAAACTTGCTTTTTGTGTTATTGCATTATTATGGAATATTGTATTTTTTCTCACATCATGCTCAATCCTTCCAATTATTGCACTAAACTTGGGACTCGGGGCACTGACTTTTATTGATTTGTATTCGCTCCTCTGCCCATCCCCAGCCTGGTGCCACGTGAGGTGACCACAGAAGCAGTTAGTTTCGCGGAGGGAAAGACAGCCGGGGACACACTTCACCGCTCGGACTAAGGACGCCACAAGATCTGGACCCAGCAGGGCGGAAAACCCATCAGCGTCACCCCACCTCACCTCATGGACCTGCTCTGGTACTACTCTGAACCACTAGGCCGAGCTTTCTTAATGCAAAATAAATAAAAACAACTACACAGGAGCGTTTAGGCTGCATTCACAAAGTTCTAGAGCTTACTGACACTTAAAAACACTACAAAATGTCACCAAAAGTCAAAATAAGTTCGTTCAGGCATTGATGAGCCTTCTAAGAGGATGATCAAAATAGCATCAAGCATTTAAGCTCTTTGAACCAAATTTCACAGACAAAATGCTTTAAAGTTTGCCCTCATCTCCAGAGAATTGTCTGGACTGGAGCCTCAAACGGGAACACACAACAGAGAACAGTAAAAATAGCAGATGAAGCAGGTGAAGGCAGGTGGTTCTCAAAGTCTGGTGTACAGTGTTTGAGTGGTTCGAGTTCTGAATGCATTGAATCTACAGATAGATTTCTTAAACACACCCAGGAGCATAAACATTTATGAAAGGCCTGAAATATGAACTGCTAAACTACTGCAGGATTTCAGTTCATGCATTTCAGAACATGTTTGTTGAGGCCTAAACTTAAGTGTCAGGGGAATTTTTTCAAGTCTACCTATTAGGACCCCATGGAGAGAGGAGATTTTGATGTTTACAGAAGACTCAACACAATTTGAATCCATATAAAAGGAAGAAATAAGATCAGGATCCCTTCCAAACATGCGCGCCCATTCATTATATCCATTCACAATGTGCCCCAGATATCTCTGTCCGCATTTATTTCAATGGACACTGGTGTGAGCTTAAGCGAACGGCTTATAATATATTCATAGGCAGCATTTGCATATCCTCCCTTTGCTAATTGAGGGAGCGGAATAAGGAGAGACGCCGCAGAGACTGACAGCATCTCCATATTATCGCAGTGGTAATGGGAAGCCAATTGATTGCACTTATTATATTTCTTACTTCTTTTGACTTGGGGCCTATCATTTGACACTATAAAGTCACATTTCTCCCAGTAAATTGAATGAAATACGATCATTTTTTTAATCAGCGGTGTTTGTTGGTGAAAAATACCTCAAAATGTGTCTTTAATGTGAGCGGGATGATATGATGATATTGCAGCTTTGCTTTGAATACAAGCAAATATGCTTTAAATACTTCAATTACGTCAACTTCCTAATGCTTTAGATATTTATTTAAAACCATCACATTTCTGCCAGTTATCTATAGCTTTAATGGCTGGTACAGGCTATCTTTAACTTTAATATAAAATGCTTTTTTGGAGTATTGCCTGTTTCACTCTATAGTCAGTTATGTTAATGATAATCAGAAAAACTGTTGGAAATAGTAGCTTGGGTTCCCAAACCAAATTTCAGATGCAAAGCATTTAAAAAAGTTTTTAATAGTTTGTTTTGATGGTATATTTTGATATCTGGCTCCAATAGAATGTTTTCAATCAAAAATACATCCATTTCAATGTAATAAATGTAAAGAATATTGTCTTGCGACCCCCATTTCAGTACCTTGCGACTCCCCTGTAGTAGTAGACTTTGATGAAGGAACATTTAGCCTATGATAGGATCACTAATCTCCTCATGTTTTTTTACTCAATGGGACACTATTCTTGAACCATTCATGCGTTTACACCTGTATGTGCACACTGTTCTCTACATTCACAAAGCCCTTGCGTCAGAAACACACCTTGTTTTAACAATGAACTTAACTGTAGTCCAAATCTGCAAACCTTAAACTATTTGCACAAGAGTTTGAAGAAATCACTTCACTGAGTTCACTGCATGTGCCATAACAATAACCCACAGACTAACGCAACATCTGGGCATCATCTGGGCACTCACGGGTCCCGTCGAAGCGCGTGGCGATGGTGTCCAGGAAGGTGTTCTGGGGCGCGATGAGACCCCGCATGACGGGCATCCGGGTGCGGGTGGACCCCCTCCTCTCCCGGGGCCGCTCCGAGCCATTGCTCTCCGGCGGGGACACGAAGCCCGGGAGGAACCGGGACGTGCTGCCCTGCGCCGAGCCCCCCAGACCCTGCAGGAGGGCGCCCAGGCGAGACACGCGAGACTCCACGGCTGCAGAGGGTCAGCAAGAAGAAGCAGAAGAAGAAGAAGAAGAAGGGATGGGGTGCGAGGGATGTCCTGCTGCAGCGAGGGTGCAGGCGCGAGGAAGGATGAGAGTGCGCGCAAAGGATGGAGAGCTTTTACGCACGTTTACGCACAGACTCTCTCTCCCTCTCCATGTCACTCTCTCTCTCCAAACCCTCCCTACTCGCGCTTTAGAGACTTGGAGGTGAGTTAAAGCAGATTTACATCCAGGGGCAATATTAAAGGTAGCTCAGTATTAAAAACAGGCTTTTAAAAATCGGGATTACGCACCATCATCCAGGGCAAAACAAGGGATGCGCGTCCTTGGATCACCAGAACAGGGAAATGGTGCAAAAAGCAATTCTATTTCATTTTTTGAAACATTCAGATTCATCTTTTTAGAAATCATGGCAAAGACGAGCGTGGACAGATATGCCACATGCAATTAATCTATAACAAATCCCTATCCGTCCGCAATTTTAGAAAGAGCCCAAGAACATGAAAGTAAGGTTGATAACTGGTGCCATCTTGTGGGCATTTCGACTTATTACAATCACAAGGCTGTCTATTATTTATGAATGCCCACAAAACGATGAGGTAATACTATTGATCTGTCGCGCTATAGTCCACACAATGCAAACAGCACAGACAGTCTCCTCCAGGCTCGGAGTGTACAGACCAGGCCACATGTTCCAGCTGCGTCTGTCTCTGTTCTCATGGTGTGGTCATTGCGCAATGCAGTTATAGATTACAATTCTCTAATCGACCGCACACACTGTATATATATACCGTATAG
>JAADKR020000012.1:8643074-8655712 GCA_011763505.2 Lythrypnus dalli
ATTCAACATTTCACTTTTAGCCAATGAAAACACAATTAGACATGTCCTTAAATCCGTGCAGCCACTTTATATCGAGCTCCTCTCTGCTCCTGTCCTCACGAAACATCTCCCAATTGTCCATAAATATTTAAAAACACTTTTTTTTCTTTTCTCCCACAATATAACGATGTGGCTCCTGCTCGACTCTCCCTCTCTCCCTCTCTCCCTCTCTCTCCTCTCTCCTCTCTCCTCTCTCTGCTCCTCCCTCTTCCCTTCTCTCTTTCCCCCAAATTACCCAGCTGTCTTTGCAGGCCCGACAGGCAGCCGTTAATTAGCCAATCTCACGCTCCGTTAGCCGGCCGCGGTGCAGCCAGCCCCGCACCAGCCACCGCCGAGCCAGAGAAACGCATTGTTAAAGTGAGCACAAGTGGAAGAGGTAGCTTGAATAGCCCCTGAATGGGCTTTTTTCAAAGGAGGGAGGGGAGAGAAGAAGTGGTTTGGGAACTTTAATGCTAAGTTTCCTGAGAATTTTCAACAAAGGCTTTGGGGAAAAAAACAAGAAAAAAAGTGTGGGAAAAATCGGTATAATGCAAGTGAAGCGGAGGTGTCAAGTGCGCTAACTAAATGTTTCCCAATGGGTCGCAGAGAGCGGCTGGTTCTGGGCAGCGCAACTTAAAAGTAGGTCAAAATCCAGGGTGAACTTTGCCAAATGGGGACAAATTTGAGTGTTGTAGAAAAATAGCCAAAGCACTTTTATCCACAGCTGCTCGCCTCCTCCACGACTATTTGTAGAATTCAGCTGTTGCACACTCAAAATTAATGCTTTTAATGCCAATAATGCAAATAATACATGATTTCCATTTCACCAATGTTTACACTGACATAAAGAAGGATGCAAATGTGCAAAACTGCTGCCATTTAATTGTTGTTATTTGTTATTAGAGCTGCTTTAGTCCCGGGTCACTGCAGCTCTTTTTTGGGGTGTTCCTTGTCTGCAGTTAAGTTGTAAAAATCCACTGTCTGCAAAATCCAACTCATTTTTCAGCTAAATTGGACTTTCTCCTTCCTATTAGTCACATGCTGCCTTAGTTCAAACCCTGTATGAGTCATGCTCGCGCCACATCTCCTTTCAGTCGACGGTCCCTGTGTTAATGGCTAAAACAGCTATAACTGTGTGGTATAAAAGGAAATGTACATGAGCATAAAGAGCTCAGAGCCTGTTCTAAAGGTGTGAGTTTGTTCTGCATTAGCCTCCTGCTGATGGAGATGGAGCAGGACGAGTCCAAGATAAGGTCAAGTCACTCAGAACACTGTGATGTGATTAGAGAAGGGAAAAAAACCGTTTCATGGTACACAGTGTCAAGCCGTTCAATGAAACTGGACATCGGTAAAAACTGCACTCACTGCAGCCTCTGCTACTTCCACACTCACATTTTACCACTTTTATATAGTCAAATGTAATGTGTAAAATACAGTATTGTTGAAAAATAGCTCTTTTCCCATGATCTCATCAGTTTAGTTCACAGGCCGTACTTCAAAATATCATGCAATTTGAAACTACTGAATTTGAAACAAACTGAAACTTTCAGCTAAGCTAAAGGTCAACATTTTTGCCAAAGAGAAGAATGATTTTGAAAGAAGCTATGTCTGTGCATCCAACTTGTTGCTGAAAGGTTGTTAGAGCTAACAAAGGTTCTTGGGGTGAAAGGCGAAACACTAAAACAACACAAAATCGACCGAGAACAGATGAACAATGGAAATCCTTTTGTGCAATCACCAATTATCTTTTTATTCATTTACTTATTTGTCTTGTTTTCTTTGTGCTGAAACGGTTGGTTTTGCTTTTTGAATTAGCAGTTTGAAGTAAATTGGCCGAGTAAGCCTCAGTGCGCTAAGCTTTTTCGGTAATTAATTGCTTTCCTACAGAATTGAAACTTTCAAATCAACATTTACAATAATTAAACATAACTAGACTCTGGTACTATTTGTACTCCATAGGTTACTGTGGCAGAGTGGTTATCCTGTTTGTATGGAGGTCGAGGGTTTGACTCCTCATGTCATGTCTCACTGCAGGCAAATAAGGAAGAAAGAAGAAGTAGTAGAAAGAAGTAGATTACCGATATACGTAAATATGAGGAAAAAAATTAATTGGTGATGGACCAATTTTGCTTGTAAAGTAGATTTGAGGTGAATGAGAATATCTTGTTAAGTTTTTGAGTAAGCTAGCTATTCATGGAAAAAATCTGTAAAAAGAAATCCTTCAAAATTATAAGCACGAGCCTGGAATAGGTGCTGCTGTAGGTAAAGGTTTGGTTGCAATAATATGAGAAAAATGGCCATTTAAATGTTCTATTTCCCATTAAATCCTATAGTGAAGCATCTGGAACTGGCCCAAAACCCGAATATCGGAAATAGCCACTTTCCTCCAGCCGTGTCTCCCTTTTAAAAGCCTTTAGTGCGCCCCAATATGTGTAATTACTGCAGACAAGTACTTAACTGTTTCTATTGCTTTGCCCAATGGACCTTCGAGCTAAAGGCTAAACCTCCATCGACTCGCATTAGCGCCGGAGTGTGGCTGCATCTCCTTCTCCCCGCGTTCTCCTTCTGCTTCCGCATCGTCGCGCTTTATGACGCGGAATAAAACATTAGCGGCTTCATTACTAGCGCCGCTGCTAAATGTCTCGCCGTCGGGTGGATAACGGCGCGTTCGGGGGCTTTTCGACGGCAACACTCGCTCCCACAGGAACGATCCGGGGAAGAATTCAATCAGCCAGCGTTTCCCGCGGACGGCCATTTTGGATTTTTATTGGCGCGCGAAGACGACGAGGACGAGATCGCTCTCACAGACGAGCTTTAAGTGCGATCGGCGATAAAAGTAGTTGTGTTACGCGGCCAAAACTTCTAATAAAATGGTTTACAAAGTCCTCGAAAAACAGTGGCAGAGTGGTTAGCCTTTTACTGTGTGTGTGTTTGAATGTTCTCACTGTGTTTCTCCCTGCAACCTAAAACATGTACAATTAATCCTCCCGCTGCGGTGGAAAGTAATAAAAGTAATTGATTGTATTGTATCAAAATTAAGGCCTGTTATGTAATTAAAATGCATTAAATTTTAATTGGCATTTTATCTAAATTTTGTCATGAATTTGCGCAGCTATTTTTACTGCATAAGTTCATAAGTGCATTCAGCTCCAGGTTTGGCTGAAATTCTTTGGCTCACAAGTTGCTTGTTGTGTCCAGTTTGCTTCCCCTTTTTCCTGGGTTTGGTGGAATATTTGCAATTTGTATGAAGTTAAATATGCACAGCTGTTGGGTGGGATTTGACTTACTGCTACCTGCTAAACCCTGGATTCATTTGGATGGAAGGCATTTTGAATTTTGGTTTAAACACATTTATTTTCTGCATTGACCACTTTGCAGATGTGCAGTTGTTGAATCTAAAGCTACAGAAAAATATTCAGAAAACACCAGCAGCTCATTCAGTCTCCTCTGTTTGATTAAAACATTTAATCATCAAATAACCGGCATTTGCTAAAAAAAAATCAATCCATTTGTGTATAGTACTTTTCATAAAATCTAGCTCATTGATTTGAAAAAAAATCTTGAAGTTACTCAAATTAAACATATGTTACCATAATTCCATAATTTGATTTATTCTGTCTTGTTGAGGAATAATGTACTTTTAATTTACCTGCTCAAATCAATGATAAATATACTTACAAAAATATGCAACTTCTTTCTGGATTGTTTTGCATTGCTGTGATTTAAGTCTAGCCCCAGTGGCTTTGAAGGATGGGGTCAAGTGCACTGCACAGAGCATGATATTGGGACAATAAATCTCCTTTGAACAGTTTGACATCGAAAGCACACTAAAGACTTCCGTAAGCAAAAAAATCTGCAGTTCCTCTCTTCCGTGTGACTCTGCGTTTGCCTAAAATGAACTGAAAACCAGCCTGTGCCGCGCCTTTTAAACAAACCTGCTGTGTATTTTCTCTTGCACAGAAGCTTAAAGCCCCTCAGCAGCGCGACTGAAACGTGATCCAGGCCCATGAGAAAGGTCAAGGTTCAGCTCCTCTCCACACGAGCCTCTCAGTCCTGCTCAGTGCTGCTCTGTGAGACCGGCTCCTCCTCTTTAGCCTTCACTTCTTTTATCTAACTCCTGTCTCTGCACTCTCTCTTCCTCCAGCTCTACTTCTGTGCTCGGCCAAATTACTCCTAAAAAGTAATCCACTGACTTTTGTTAGTATTTGCTTCGTCTCAGATGAATGATGTTCCCCATAATTCTGAAACTTAGTTGCTTTTGGGGTTTTTTTTCTACATTTTTGCCAGTCAAAATGTGACAGAGTAACATTTTCCTGAAACATGAATTTCCCCCTGATTTGAGTAAAAAAAATGGACACATCTTGGAATTAGTTAATCTATTTTTACTGTGATTAAATCTTGAACTTAAAATGAATGTAAAAACTTGCCCTATGGACAGATTTCTTTTATTTAGATATTCCAAGAAAATGTACTTATTTCTAGGTTACTTAATGCAGTGTGCAGTAGTGGATTTCTTAGTGCTCCATTAACCTCAACACTGCTCATTTCTACCTTTATCCCCTCCTCTCTTCTCTCTTCTCTTTTTCAATGTTTTCTTTCCTTCTCTCCCTGTATCCATCAGTGTCTCACCTCCTCTTGCCTGGGCAGCTCCCACCTCCTCCTCTTCTCCTTTACTCTTTATCTCTGTCTGTCTGTGGTTTTTCAGGCTCTTCTTTCCATCTTTCTGCTCTCTCCATCTCCCTCACTCTTCAAACACAAACAGAGTGAATTAGATCAAGTTTCTGGGGCCTCACGGGAAGTTCACAGGTTCAACATTTTGGGGCGACGTTGTGGAGCAGCTGTGAGAGATGGACCGAGCCTGAACTCCACACTGACGGGAAAAGGGAGGGGCCAGGACTTTAGGACTTTAGGATCTTGGACGAGCATAGACTTTGCAGGAAAATGTGGCTTTAAAATCTGGGCATTGAAAAATAATTTACAACCATTAAATTTGACTTGAAGCCACCTGTAGAAAGCCTGTTATCAGAAAAATTGCATTGATATACATTTCCATGCTTCAGCGTCTCATTTGCTATGACTTAAACTCTTCCTCTGCTCATCATATCGACAATGTCTCTTAAACGCAAAGTTGACGTCATCTTACAAACGAATAAACAAAATCATCTCTCAGTCTCGTGAAGCTTTCTTCTTCTCATCGGGAACAAAGGAAGCCAAAACACGGCGTGGTAGTAGAGCGTCGGAGAAGGAAATAAAAGCCGGCGCGTTGCTAATTATAGCCACCTTTCTTTTTTTCCCTTTTCAAATCTGTAAAGTTCAGCTCCTGCGCGGTGGATTTATGCAAACGCCGGCTTTGATCAGTGCTTTCCTGTGGCACTCACTAACCTGGAGCCGGCGGCGGCTGACGGACACTTTTTTAAATGCTTATGTAAGAGAATACGCAGCTCATTACTGTAGCTTTGAATGGTTTGAAATGTCCACACGAGGAAATGCAAGAGATTTAATGGTGCTTATTTGCTCTGTCAAATAGTATAGTTATTGTAGTAGAAGCTAAGGCTGCTTGACTATAGGAAAAATAATGATCAGATTTGTTTTAGCCATAGTTTAAATCATCATTATTTGTCAGACACCTGCCCCCTGCTGGCCACACCCACACCTGCATAAGCCCCGAGCTGCAGCCTCCTCATCCCAAAGCACCATTTATTTACATGTTTGGCCAAAGAGCAGCACTTTAAATGCAAAGGAACAGAAATAATCCCAGCGGCATACAATAATAAGATTTTGTTTGCATTCATGAATTTGTTACTGATCTGCACCAAATGAGTATCAAAAGTGTTGTTGCAGTCTTCTTTCAGGAAAGGTCAACATTGATCAGTGTTTCCCAGGAGACTTGAAGCTGCATAATCTGAATTACTCCATTTTTCATTTTCAGACTGTTAAAGTTGGTTGTAGTTTAGTCAAATCCCTCAGCTCTTGCTTAAAAGTGCATTATGTAAATCTTTATGCGACAAAAACAACAAGTAGTGCATATTTGATCTTTTAGTGACTCTGGGTGGTTAGTATGACACCTCTACTTCTATCACAGTGCCTTTCAGGCCACTACCCAAATGACCAAGCAAGAAATTCAGGACCCCACTGTTAAAAAATAATTGGAGCTGAGATTAAAGTGACAGGGTGCAAGATTGAAAAATAAGGAAAGAGAAATTTGAAAATGGATTTGCATTACTTTGATTATTCAATTTGACCTCTTTCCACACATATATATTTTTTCTATCTTGAAATCCTCTTGATTCACATGGAGGGCGTTGACCTTCACTTTTGGAGCCACTAGCTTTTGCGACTACTAGTTTGTATTTTTAATATTTATAATAGTTTAACAATGCTCCCTTGTGTCTTGAATCCTGCATTGTCTTAAGCAGCCTAATGATATATCCTTATATTAGAAACATTTATGGAAAAAAAATGGGGTGGGAAGTGGTTGGTTGCTACGGACAACCGCTGCAGTTTCTATGGTAACTGGGTGTAGTTTTTGGTGTGAGATTGTTTTTTTTGTTTTGTTTTCCTGGACAACACCAGTTCATTTTTAGAGTGTGGTCAGAGGAGCCTCAGAGACAGGGATGGAAACAAGATGGCCGACACGCTTTTCTGGACTTTCTTCAGGCAGAGTTTTACAAGAATGTTAGTTAGAAATTATAATAACGGAGAAAATTCAAAAGATAAGCACAAGTTTGTATTTGGTAAAGCAATTTAGAGGCTTGTACTGTCTTTTAATATTGTACAGTTTCTTCCAAATATCTGCTTGAGTGCACTGACCAAATTACTTTTATCTACAGACAATTGTTACTTAAGCATTAAACAAGCCTAAATAAGCTGAAATCATAATCTAAGCTGCTTTATCTCATTTTATCTGACTGCAGTGTTTTGATTTTTTTTCAGTCCACACATTTTAAAAGAAATGTTGGAGAGGGGCTCGTGACCCACTTTTGGGTTTTATCTGGAGATAGAAGTGAAACTCTTAATGGGAAACACTTTAGTTGCTAATGATTATTATTTCAAGTATCCCTAAAAGAGAGTCCTTTGTTTTCAATACCACTAAATGTAAAATAGGACAAGGACTCTTCTGAATCCCTGCAGGATTATTATTATTTATTTAATAACAAACAAATACAGACTCTTTAGAACATGCAAAGTCCACAAAAATACTGAATTCTCTTGCTTTGTTGTTAGAAATCTCCGCACGACAGTTGTCTTTGATATTTATTACTATTCAAACATGCATTAAATCAATCATCTTTTATTTATTATTTGATAGCTTAACATGCGTTCTCTGATGTCTCCTGATGAAAGCTCTCGTCTCCCACCTCGTCTTCATCTTGTTCATTTTATCAGACATTAGATATTAGACGTGGCAGAGTGGTTTGGCAAATTGACTTCCTCACATTCGATTATTTTGTGTTTTTCTTTGCTCGCGGAGCCATTAGCTGCACTGTCGCTGCTCCTCCTAACGGCGCCTCCTCCTCCGACTCATCCCTCACTTTTTATAATTGTTTTTTTTCTCTCGTGTCGTTTGTCTTGTAGAGGCGTCTCTGCAAATGCTAATTTCTCTGTTTGTGACAAAGGCGTCCGCTGAGACTTCCTGTTTTCATCCTATGTACAGACACCTGCATTTACAGATGAACTGTGATTGGCAAATGTATGCAGACGTATTATAAATATTGTGGGCTGCTGCTGGACTGTCGCTCAGAGAAGAGACTTTAAAGCAGCTCTGCCTGTGTTGAAGTCTCTCCATGACTCCTCCTCCTCTACGAGCCTGTCAGGAGCTGAACTCTCTCTCTTCCCTGCCCTCCCTCACTCTCCTTTCTGTAAATGTTGAGGGTATCACTTCTCTTTGGTCCTCATGGTGCTGGCATTGCTGCGATACCTCCCCCTAGTGGCCAGGGGTAACTCCGAAAGGCTTGCTATCATATTGCATCCTGTGGGGACGCTTCCTTTCGGAACATGTTCTGTAGGAGGAGACTGAGCATGACTCCTCCCACAACTGGTGTTAATCATGTAACCTTATTTGTTTCCCGTACCCCTGAGTCATTCATTTATACTCGTTACACCCTTGAGGAGCTCGAGGATTCTGCCAACATTTTTACAAACCTAAATACTGTGTAGTATAAAACTCCAGTATGAGTGTGTACAGTCTGTAGTTGAGCATATACAGTGTGTATTTCAGCGTGTACAGTTTGTATCTAAGTGTGTATGGGATCATGTACAGTATGTATTTGAGTGTATACAGTGTGTATTTGTGTATGGAATCATGTACAGTGTGTATGTGAGCGTGTACAGTGTGTATTTGAGCATGTACAGTGTGTATGTGACCTTTGTACAGTGTGTATTTGAGCGTGTATGTGAGCGTGTACAGTATGTATTTGGTGTGTATACAGTGTGTATTTGAAGGCGTGGGAGGAGGACGTTCTAATAGTGGCTCAGCGTGACACAGTAATCACAGGTTCAGGCTCCGTTCTTTCTCTGCAAATAATGAGCTTTGGTTCATTGCCTCCTTCGACCAAAGATCCATCTGCCGCCGGCAAACGACTCACTCTAAAGCAAAGCCTAAATTATCTTTAAAAACTTTGAGCAATAGAAGTTTTGTGTTCAATTTTCCCATCAAAAACAAGTCGGCGCTTGGATCTGAGGTGACGGCTCGTGCCCATCGACTCCCCCTCAGGCCAAAGTGAGCCGGGCTGATACTAAACATGATGAGAACTTTTCTCAGAAGAAAGGGAAGATATCACTCTTTAAACAGACTCATAATGCAAACTGTGATATTTTGTAGTAAAAATGACTGGAATTAATCGTATTTGACCATATTTGGAATAAGATTTTTTCAATATAAGATAAACAAAAAAACATCTTCTATCCAGGAAAATGAGATTTAATATCTAGTTTTTGGCACAATAATTACTATGTTCTTGCTTTACATGACAAAATCTTTGTTCCATTGACATATAATTCCACTTGCCTACTCAAAATAAGTGTGTTTGCCCATGATTTAAGAAAAGGTGACTATTTTGTTTATTTTTGTGCAGTGCATGATACACAATTTAGTATTTCACAGCAATTATAAATGGCTACTTTGCTAATTATGACCCATTTTAGCTCATAAAATCCATCAAAGGGTGGTATTTGTCCACAGTGTTCACCTTGGTCTTACATAAGCTCTGTCCCAGTTTGTTACTAATGCCTTGATCATAGCTGCATTTTTTACTTGAAACTTCAGAACTTTTGGGTCAATGTTGGAAAAAAGTCACAATTTGGCTTCACCCATAAATTCACATTTCTGTCCCAGTTTTGAATGTGGAAGAGATCATGTAATTTCGTGTTCAGTTTGCAGTACATGCCTGCATACATGGCATATTTTACGTGAACAAAAATAAACAGAAGGAGGATAAACCTTATATAATCTGTTCCTTGTAGCACAATTAAAAATAAACATTTAGTTTCCTCCAATTCAGCTCCAGATCCTCTCCAAGTCTCCAAACACCTACGAAAAGAATAAACAGTGAAAAAGTTGTCTTGCATATCCTGCACTTGTTTATATTCATCCATAATTTTGTCTTTTTAAACTTAGAAACGCATTGTTTACATTTGAGTTCTTCATTCAGACAGTTCAACACCATGAACAGCGACACACTATTTCAATGTTGTACATACATAGTAAAATACATATATTTTTTCTTTGATAGTAACGAAACTAAATAAATGTTGCATGTCATTTGATTTTTTGTTTGTGTGTTGCCTTGGTGAAAAATTAATGCAACACTGAATGCAATATTAGATTGAACGTTTATTTGTCGAGCACAATTCATACACAGCGCAATTCAGAGAGCTGCACAGATGCAGAAAAATACCAGAAGGCAGATGAAATCAATCCATAAAACATAAATATAAATAAATAACTGCATTAAAAGTGAAGAGTGTAGATGTACAATGTTAGTGTTAAATGCACTGCTACAAAGAACTGTTTTTAGCCTGAACATTGTCAGAATTGAGGCCTGTATCACATCTTCTGGAAGTCTGTTGAGAATGTTGGCTTCAGCCTCACTGTGTTTAGTCCTGACTCTGGGACCTGCAGGAGACCACTCCCTGTTTTAAAGCGTGTTCTCCGTTTTACTGTTTCATTCTTGTCTAAGTTGTCGTCTGTCTCTTCTGTCTCCCTCAGACGACTTGGCCTACGAGGTGCGCTGGTTTTTCACACGGCTGCGAGGTGGAGACCGTGTGGTTGCTGTGGCCAGTGTGGATCGCTTTGGCGTCGTGAAGAAAGAGGCTCGAAACTCCACCAGCGACATCTCCATCGAGCGCACGGACACTCACTCCTACGAGCTGAACATCCACGGCACACAGGACAGGTGAGGGAAACACATTCAAATACAGTTTAGACCTGGTTTAGGCCTATTTGATGTAGTTTAGACTGTATACATATTTAATAACCGATAAAAAATACATTTAAAGATTTTTATTTGAAACCTTGGCTGTAGAAATGAGGCATATTAACATTGATGGCCAAATGTTAATAATGGAGAGCAATTTTTTGTGACATAATCCTCATGCCCCTGTTTTCCCCACAGTGACAGTGGGGAGTACCACTGTGAGGCCACGCCCTGGTACCTGTCGCCCTCCACCGGAGCCTGGACCGAGGCCGGGGAGCTCTCCTCCTCCAGACTCTTCCTCACAGTGCGCTTTGCTGGTCTGTGTTTCACTCCATTATCATCCACATCTGAACCTGTTACTGAAGCTAATACTGTCTCCAATACTGTCTCTAATACTGTCTCCAATACTGTCTCCAATACTGTCTCCAATACTGTCTCTAATACTGTGTCTCTCTCTCTCCTCCAGTTTGGGATTCACTAAAGTTACCTCTTTTATACGGAACCATCGCGTCTTTAGGTGAGAAAAATGTCACACATCACAGAAATGCACTTTGATTAGAAATGTGATTAGAAAAGCCCTTATACTATACTCCATAGAAATATAAAAAGTATATATTATCATTGTAAGTGATTATAAATGTGGTTTGTGTGGTTACATGTTTAATCAGACAGTTACTCCTGTATACATGGTCATTGTTATCATTTGGAATATCCCCGTCTAAACAGGGACGGGGATAATGTAATGCTGCTTCACGTCACTTTTTGGCACCTTCTTGTAAATGTGGCTATTGATATTCAGGTCTTTCACAATATAAGACATGATATTCATGTCTTTCACAAACTCATGAAGCATTAGTTTCCTCCTCCTCCAGATGTGCTGATGATGCTGATGCTTGTTTACTTCTGTTGCTATGGTTTCCAGTGGGTACAAGTAGCTGGACCAGGATTCCTTGAGGACATGCACAGAACACAAAATAATGTTCCTTTCTATGGGGATATTCCAATAAGCGTTTATATGACCAGATATTCGGGTATTTAGAGACCGAAATATGAGCACATTCGGGTTTTTGTGGGTGTTTACATGGCCGTACGTAGCTTTATTGCTAATATTCCAGTTCTGAAAGGGTTATGAAAGGCTTACTGACTGTTTCTGATGATAACCCCCCTCCTGCCTGGTGTCCTGCAGGCGTGGGGCTCTTCTCGCTGATCTTCGGCCTGGTGTGCGCCCACTGCTGCTGCCGTAACACCGCTCACACGCCGCGCTCCCGCAACAAACTTCTGGACCTGGAGATGGACTGACAATCAGCCAACCCCGCGAACTTCCAATCCTGCCCGGCGCACCACAAGAACCACATCTCCGACGACTTCTGGGACCCCAAGCTGTTCCCGGACCGACCCGGAAATTGGGAGTAAAAAACTTTTAGATTTACTGGTGCAATTTTTTTTGTTTTTCTTGCAGGATTTTTGCGGGGTTACGAGCTTCGTTTCGTCAAAAAGATTCAAACTTCTGTAAAACTTTAGACAAATTCTGGGAAAATCGTTTGGGAATATACCATCACTGCCATTTTGGGAATTTCTGGAGCCAAGCAACCAAGTGAGAATTGTGGCGTTTGGATAAAAGTGCGTCTACGGCGGCCCAAGAGGGTCAAAACTCACAAAAAGACGTCACTTGACTGTCGTTTTGAACAAGGCAGCGTCGCACAACGAGACACAACCATCGCCACAACACAAAGACTCTTATCTTCTAGTTTTTTGCAAATTTTAAGAGATTTTAAGACATTTTTAAGCTTTACACAGAGATATTATGCAGTTAGCGTGTTGGTGTGATTACATTTTTGGTGAAGAAACTTTTAATTTCTTCCGAGATTTTTTCTAATTGTGTTTGAAATGATGTTTCTGTGCGTTTTTGTACTTCTTGGTGTGAGTGTTGTGAGATGCATGTGCCGGTTTTATTGACGACCTGGATAAAAATGCCTTTACATTTACAGTAATTTCTACCACTCTTTAACTTCGGTTCGACTTTTAAGCATTTTTTTTTAGCGATCTATTGTTCCTAATGTCAATGCCTGTTCTCAATCGTTTGCCTTATTTCACTAAAAAAAAAAACATTATAGCTCCAAATAAGCTCTGTATGATATTTAGGGTTGATTTGTTAGCATTACAGTCTATTACAGTAAGAGTGTTGTACAAGACAGGTTTAAAAGG
>JAADKR020000012.1:8708716-8722196 GCA_011763505.2 Lythrypnus dalli
AGGTCTGGTCCAGGTCTGGTCCAGGTCTGGTCCAGGTCTGGTCCAGGTCTGGTCCAGGTCTGGTCCAGGTCTGGTCCCGCCCTCACCGGACGCAGCGTGTGCACTGGATGCAGCGGGTCATGATGGTTTTGATCAAGGGCCCGATGTTCTTGTCCTCGACGGCTCTCTTTCCTTCAGTGAAACGACTGCGGTCGGAGCCGAACTGCATCGACTGGTCCTGGAGTCAACACGAGAAAACACACTCAATCACAAGCTATTTTAAAACACGTTTTAAAATTAATATGTGTACAAAACAGGGATCGCAAAAAGACTAATGCAATAGTAATTAATGCAATAATTGTAATGCAACCGTACTAGCTTCAATGCTACGAACAATTTCCACACTGTAACATTTGCTCCCTTTCACATGCATGTAAACATTAAGACGTCTCAAAAATAATAAGTCTCAAATATACAGTCAAACGTACCTGTAGGTCGCACTCTCCTCCCTGGTCACAGATGGGACAGTCCAGAGGATGGTTGGCCAGAAGGAACTCCATCACTCCCTCTCTGCAAAACACATCCAGTTACCTTTCAGCCATTTATTCTACAGAGTTATTTCACTTTGTACCTGGCTTTCCGCGTTTTTTCTGAATTTGTGAGAATGTTCCAGCCCTTCATGACTGGCATGGCACACGCAGCGACCGGCTACAGGGTCGAGAACAAAGGACATCAGGAGAACATTTCTACACAAGTTATTATTATTACATTATTATTATATTCAAATGAAGACCTTTGGTGCCTTCTCGATCTCCACCAAACACATGCGGCAGTTTCCAGCCACCGACAGACGCTCGTGGTAACAGAACCTCGGGATCTGGATTCCTACCTTTTCACACGCCTGAGGACACAGAGCACAGGAAATTTAGGACATGCATGCGTTCTTTTCACTCTAAACAAAATCCGTGCTGAGTCTCTCATTTGGCTCTGTTGTTCTTCTGTTGCCATGATGCAGTGCTATCTGTAAACCCTACATTAATGAACATGCCAATGCATTGCACTATAGTGTAGATTGAGAGTGGAATATGTTCGTTTCACCTGAAGAACTGTGGTTCCTGGCTCCACCTCCACAGATTTCCCATCCACAAACACCTCGACCAGGTTACTGGCAGCACGCACCGATGTTCGCACTGAAACAAACACAAAGGCTTAATATTTCAGGTTAAGCAACCTCCCAAACACAGGTAATTTCTCAGTAAATGTAATGTCATCTTACTCCAGGGCTATAGAAACACTCACCAGAGCTGGAAGGAGCCATGCTGCCCTTAGCAGCTCCTGCCAGAGCTCGGCCCACGGTCGGCAGGCGCAACATGACGCTGTCACAGGAAAAAACAACACATGTATAACTACATGACAGAAAAAAACACAATGAAAATACACTACTAACAACTGGAATATCAATATCACAATGTTAAGTGATGAACGAAGCAGACAAACATTTCCAAGTAAAGAGAGGAATATTCATACCCCTATTGTTAAGATGTATGTGTCATATGTAAAATTGTTCGTGTTTTTTTCATCCATATCGTTTTTGCCATATGAAAATCAAAGCATAAACAATAATGCGCAGCAATTATAGTACTATAGGACTGTGAATTGGCATCACATTAATTCTGAAAGGAACCTTTTACACTAGATATAATAGAGATCACAAGATAAACACAGCACAGTGTGAACAGTCAAAAACTACAATACAGGTTTTAAATGTTGCTTGTATAACCACAGCACCAGAGGAAGTTTATTTTGAGAGATTTGCAAATAAACCGGTGCATTCATGCTAATGCTAACAACAACCAGGACGACTTACTAATAATTGAGCCAAAATACGCAATAAATGTGGAGGAATGCAAATAAAAGTGAATTCAGAATAAGCATGTGACACATTATAACCTCTTTCCTGAAATATTGTGGAGATGAAACGTGAAACAAGTCCCTGCGACATAACATTTAACCAGCGTTAGCACCAGGGCTACTCAAGGACACGGGCATGGCAGTGTTTGGTAAGAGGTTATCTGGAATTTAAGTACAAAATCTCACTATTGAATGACATCAGAATACTGCAACGTCCCCGGTCATATGTGTATAATGTTGTATTCTGTTTATAGATCATTACCTTTCGCTATTTGGCCTTCTTGACCAGAACAGCAGCGGAGTAATCCAGATAAAAACACAGGACTGCACGGGACACGGACCGGAAGTGTTATTCCTCTGCGTCAACAGACAAGTGCACCAGCGCCGTCTACTGTTAGAAAATAAAACATACAATAAAATAAAAAATAATATTACTATGAAACAACATCAACGTACAGACGTTATTTAATATTGTTTGTGTGAAATAAAGCATGTTTTTAAAAATTGCGACTAAAGTTATTTTGTTGTCACTTGGTCTTATTTATTTATTAATTATTATTATTGATTTATTTATTGACTTTTTCATTGTTTAGAAGTTATTGACATCAATTTTGCTATTATTACTATTTTATAACATTAATACCACATTGATCTGCTTGTTTGGTAACGTTTTAAAGTTTAACTACATTACCCATGATGCACTAGCATATACCGGAAGCCAGTACGTGTTCATTTTTGGAATCATCAGGAAGCAAACTGCAATTGTCTATAAAATACCTCAAGTTGGTAGTTTTCATCTAAAAGGAGTGCTGCAAATTCAGGTCAGTGTCAAACCTTACATTGTATTTCATGTGTGCTCTGTGTGCTTCACTCGTAAAAGCTCTAAAATGTTCGATTATTGCACTCCTGTCTGTCTCTGTTGTGGTGCTAGCTTCAGGCTACAGTGGCTTCTACTAAACACAACGACAAGAAAAAGTCATATTATTCAGAAATAAAACTTTCAAAAGGTCTTATACTAGTCTGTGTTAATGTAGACATAATTCCCTCCTAAAATAAAGCAGTTAAATGCCTCTATTAGAAGATGTGGCTAGTGTCGTTGCTAATGTAATGTTTACTCAACTTTATTACTCTTTCTGACAGTCTCCTTTGAGCACGTTGTATTCGGGCTGCACAATATATCGCAAAACACATCGTGTCGCGATATTGCATGATAGTATTTAGTGCTGTACATCTTTTTCTGTATAATTGTAGAGTTTGCAGTTTTAATACTGTAGTCATAAATATCTAATTGCAAAGTCTGCAGTTATGTAGAGGGTGCACTGTCCCCTGAAAATACTAAACCTACTATCATTAAAAGTCATTGTATGAATTGTGTCAAAATTAAAGGCCTTACAGGTCTTTGTGAAAATAAAACTGAGCATCTCATTGTAAAGCACTTGTATAAATTTTCTGACCTTGTCTCTAGTTGTCTAGTATTTCTTTGACAGTGACCCTGAAAAGTGACGCCACAAGACACCACAACTAAAAGTTAAATTCACTTGGTCCCTCTTTTACTGTTTGTAATAAGCATAAAATAATTACAAAATCAGGTACAGGGCCTTTAGTACTTGTCAGTAAAGTTATGATTAAATGTACTTTACATGTATCATGCAGCTCTATGACATTTGCTGAGTATTGTTATAATCTTTTTCTCTTGGGTCCACATCTCCTGCAGCACCATGTTGCCCCTGACCTCCAGCAGCAGTAATGGCTCTCTGAGCGCCAGAGACGCAGCGCGACACACGGCCGGCGCCAAACGCTACAAGTACCTGAGGCGCCTGCTCCACTTCCGACAGATGGACTTCGAGTTCGCGCTGTGGCAGATGCTCTATCTCTTCACGTCTCCTCAGAGAGTCTACAGGAACTTCCACTACAGGAAACAGACCAAGGACCAGTGGGCACGAGACGACCCGGCTTTTCTCGTGCTGCTCAGCGTGTGGCTCTGTGGTGAGACTACGCATTTACAAGCATTTTTAAAAAGGCACGGAAGTTATAAATGTGCAGAAGTTCAGTTTCAGTTCTAAAGTTCCTAATTTAGTTCCATTATTTGGGTGTTTAGTGCTAACAATGGTAGAAAATTGCATTTTGACAAAAGAGTCTTCCCATATTATTCTATTGATTATGAAGATTAGTAAATGCATTTGTTTCTAGGGGAAAGTGTATGTGTTATGACAGAGTTACAGAGAAGTGAAGCTTCAGTAAATGCCTGTCTTCAGTCTCCACAGTCGGGTTTGGTTTGGTGCTGGACTTGGGAGTCGTGGGGTCACTGAAGCTCTTACTGTGGGTCGTGTTTGTCGACTGCATCGGAGTCGGACTGCTCATATCCAGTCTCATGTGGTGAGTACTGCTCCTACTACTACTACTATTACTACTACTACGATACTACTGCTGTTACAGAGATCTTGTATGGGATGTGCCTTTCTGAAAATCAACGGCAATCATTTTTACTACATTTTTTCTACTCATTGTGGCATAAACAAACATTACAGTAAGACTTCATTGATTCTCACTTTGTCTTTAATCTCTGCTCTCAGGTTCATCACAAACAAGTACCTCCTGAAGCAGCCGAGCAGAGACCTGGACGTGGAGTGGGGCTATGCCTTCGACGTCCACCTCAACGCCTTCTACCCTCTGCTGGTCATCCTGCACTTCCTCCAGCTCTTCTTCATCAACCGTGAGCAGCCCGTGTGTGAGCACTGATGTTTCAGGAGTCCTGGAGTTGACTTTGTGTGCGTCTGCTGCAGATATCGTGGTGATAAACGCCGACTGGTTCGTGGGATACTTCGTAGGAAACACGCTGTGGCTCGTAGCGATTGGATATTATCTCTACATCACGTTTTTAGGCTACAATGGTAAGACTCTAGTGCCGCTTTTGTATGTAAAATATACAATTACCATGATCTTGTGTTGAAGTAAGTGCTCTTAATATATTTGAAGGGACTCGAGTAATTAGATGTTAAAGAAGTCCAAATGTGCCATGAGGAATAGAGTTCTCAGCCGTGTTAGTCTCCATCTAGTGGTACAGCACGGTACTGCACAGTGTTGCTTGTTTTACAGCCAAACGTATCATTGTCAATCTTTTGCTGTAGATTCTTTATTGCTGATTACTTTATTTCAACTTTTTTAGGCTGCATCTGATGCATATCGACTGTGAAATAACCTTGTATATTCTCCTTTTCCACAGTACTGCCGTTTCTGAAGAACACAGTGGTTTTGCTGTATCCGTTTGCGCTCCTCATCCTCTTTTACGTCCTCTCCATTTCTCTTGGATGGAACTTCACACAAGGACTCTGCACGTTTTACAAATACAGAGTGCAATGAAAACACTTGGGAACATTTGGGACACTTGAGCTGGAGTTTTTCTGAGGGTCTCGACTGTGGCCTCGGTCACAGCTTTTCAGCTTAGTTTTGTACATTTTCCTGTAAATATGATCGTGGAGGTTGTAAAATATAAAATGTGGAAGTGGCTTTGTCTGTTGTACATTCCAAAGCTCTTTCAATAAACTCTTTTATTTACAAACATGTTAAGATACATGTCAATTTGCTTTAATTATTTAAATATTCAAATGTTACATAATTTCTTTATTGGAATGAATTTACCGGTAAGTCATTAGAAATTATAAATGAATGGACTGTTTGCTTTTTCATTGCTTTTTCATACCACTGTATAATACAAAACATTGCTATACATTTTCCCTTTCCATTTATGTCATTAATCTGCCGCAAAAGTTTCACATTGCTATCTCTAAGTATAAATGTTTACCCTGTTCACCTGCAGCCTCTCACCCACTGACCCTGTCTCGAGAGGAAGTGTGGGCCGTGCCATTTGTTGAAACCCTGGGTGTCTGTGGAACGTTCCATTTCAGTGAAACCCGGGTGTTCTGTCACGCCTGTTTGGTTGGTACCACTTCCTTTTTTACATTTTGAGAGTGCAGCGCTTCCTCATTTTGCTCATGTGTTGGTTGAAGCCTTTAGCAACAACAGCAGAATTCTCTAGCAATATTACGTTATAAATAATAAGTTAGCTGTTTATTAAGTTGTTTTTTATACATACATTTTATACATGCATACATATTTTTATGCATATTTTGTATACAGATATCTGTCATTTTGGAGTCCAGCTTGTGCAGGAGCGGTGAGTTCACGCATTTCTTTTCACATTTCTTTCACTTTGTCATCATTGAGATAAAGTGGAGCTGAAGTTTGTCTAAGCTTAAATAACCCAAGACTAAAGAGTTAAATACAGCATTTTCCATAACACATTTCGGATATTATTCATTTTATACAAGATCCTGCAGGTTGTATTGTAGGTTGGTACGTCACAGGACTAAAATTAAAGTTCTAATTCTTTTTGTTTTTCTGACTTAGTATGTTGAACAATCTTTGGCAAGAGTTTCTAATAATAATAATTCAGTGAAGTGGTAATTTAATGTAGAAAAGTTGTTGAAAAAAGGTATTTTTTATATAAATATCCCAGTTAGTGGCATAGATAGAGATACAGTTCCACTGAATTCTAACTCACAAATTTCTCATTAACGTAACATAGTTGACATTATATCTATCTTCTTGTCCATAACCAATATGGAAGTGAAATGATAAGCATGATTTCAACAAATGTGAATCCAGAGAAAACTGGATTCACATTTGTTGAAATCAAGCACTATTTTGAATGAAAAAATCTCAAATCTTTTTCAGTGAGTGAGAGGGTCAGGAGTGCCCACTTCATCAGAGACAAAATCCCAGCCATGCCGTATATCCATAGGTCTGGACAGTTTTTCAAATATTTTTGAGCAGTTTTGGCCGGTAATATGCTTTCTGTCAGACTAGGAACACTTTGGTGAGGTGGTTTCACAAAAAGAGTAATGAAAGTACTTGCTAAACAAATTTATTAGAGCACTTGTCAAAACCAAACCAAGCAAAAAACAAAAACAAAACAGGAAAACCTAAATAATTCTTCCATCTGTTCCCTCCTCTAGTGGCACTGGACTCTTGAACTCCAAAATGTCTCCTTAGTGTGTCTAATTCAACAACAGAGCAGTGTGAGACGGAAAGATGTCTGGGGACGGCGCTACATTCACCTGGAGATACCTGTTGCCCGCCTCCGAGAAACCTGAGCCCCCCGTCCGGTCTCCCACGGCAACCAGCGTCTCCACGGCAAAGATCATCAAAGTGTGTTTCCTTAGCAACAGCCCTAACCTCGGGAAGAACTTCAAACTGGTGCGCTGCCAGGAAGGATGGACTGTCAAGGTACAACAATCATACAAGAGCCATACAACTTGACTTTGATTTTGAATATTGATATTTTTCTTATTTTTGTCAATAGTGAACACATACAATTTATCAGAAATGAAATATGCACAGGCCTTTTTCATTTCCTTTCTGTGTTTTATATAGAATTATAGTATGTTTCATTTCCACACACTGTTTCGTCCATTGTGACCACATTCATTCTTCTCCAGTGAGTAAAAACGGGGACTTCAGAGAGTGAAATGGCAAATATTTTTTCTTTGAGTAACATTTGACCACTTCTTGTTTGAGTTGTGTCTCTGAAGAGGAAGAGACGTTCATATAAACTTAGAGTGAGAGTGATCGTGTCGGTCGACAAACAAGTGAATGTCACTGGGCCACAGAGTTTGAGACTAAACCCTGCTTCAAATTCACAGTTCTTAATGCGGGTTTTCCAAGTTCTGCTTTAAAGTGATATTGTGCAAGTCCAACTGTACTGTATTCCAAATTTAATAGAATGTGTGTTCTTAGGGCTCTGAGTCATGATTATATTAAGATATTTAGCTAAAATGCCCCCACCCACTCGTCTAGAATGTTTGCAAATCTTAAGAAATGAAACATGTGACTCACGCACTTATAAATCTAGTATTAAAATTTGCTTTTCTGCCTCTTCTTGCTCTCCTGCAGTCGGTGCTGAACGTGGTGCTGTCCAGTGGCTGTGTGGGGCCTCACATTCAAAATGGCGGCTGTTTCGGGCTCCTGCTGAAACACCTGAAATCCTCTGAGCTCCACTGGCTGCACCCCGACCTGAGCGTGACCGAACTGACCCAGCGCTACGAGCAGCACCACCTGGAGGCCGAGTGGAGGTACTGCAGCAACAGCCGACCATCCATTCACAAAAACTGACATGTTTGGTATCCACGTTCTCCATTTACCTGCAGGATCTCACCCTAAAGTAGCTCCAACAGACACGACATTATCCAGTGTTGCAGTCATTAAAATGTAGCTTTTCACTGAAGGATTTATTGATATCTAATTAAATAAAACAATGAAACAAAATAAACCTAAACAGGCTTTTGGTCCAAATTTCCCCCATTCACATGCAGTGTTTTTTTTTATTTTTTTGTATATGCAGGTACGACTTGAGAATCCGATACATCCCCAGAGATTTTATTGAGAGATTCAAAGACGACAGGACGACCATGCTGTACTTTTACCAACAGGTCAGAGCTGTGTTTGTACTTCCTTTTGTAAAATACTGGCTCCACTTTACACACTGAGCTACAGATGTGGAGCTGGTTTACTGTTAATACCTGTGATTGTGAAGTGATGCCTGACACTGTGGTCTGTGCTGCAGGTCAGGAGTGACTACATGCAGCACTTTGCCTCCAGGGTCAGTGACGGGATGGCCCTGCAGCTCGGCTGTCTGGAGATCAGGTGAGCCACGCCCACTCTACACTTCATACAGGCCGCACATTCAACCTTTTATAATGCCATTTTAATGCCCAAAAGCAAACAATCTGTGCACATTTCTTAAGATTAGAAAACATTCCATCAAACAGAGGATTGAAGGGAAATGTTGATATTCACAAGTAAATCGAACACAAGATACTTTTTAGCAAACATTGTATAACATTTTCTGCTGTAGTTTTATACCACAATTGCTGTATTTTGGAGAAACATATAAAGTAAAATAATTAAACTATGTAATTATGTGGAATTAAAATGGTAGTATTTGCATTATGCATTGTAATGATATAAACACATTAAATTTAACTTGCTGCTACTTTTCTCTTTATGTCCCTTTTCACAGGAGATTTTACAAAGACATGAATCCTAACGGTCTCGAGAAGAAATCCAACTTTGAGCTGTTGGAGTGAGTATTTGACTTGTACTTTTGCTGCTGTGTGCAGTCGGAGGGTTGTGGTTTCTGTTTGTCTTGCACCAAGTCTCCAACCACAGTTATTCCAGACCATGGTTTCAAAAACAACAAAATATTTCCTGTTCCAATACATGAACAGGAAACGAAAAAATCAAATGTGGGTCGATCAGTGACAGGTCCAACTGACTGACAGACGGCTTCATCCACCAGAATGTGAGGAAGCTCCCTCTGTCCCCTAAACGCACATTATAAATCTTAAATTGAAATATAAACTTCAAATACACTTCAACCTGATTGGAAAGTCCATTTATTTTGCTGCTGTGGTTTGATAAAATGTTTTGAATGTTGTGCTAAAGACATCTCCTCATCTCAGACAACTCCAGGATTGCTCGAGCTTGTTTTGACTGAAGATCTTAAATTGTCCTGGTGCTGTCTAATACCAGGAATTGCACGATAATAAGTGTCTCTATTTTCTCAGAATTTAAATGGAGACTTATTTTTATTCAGCTTCTGCTTTTGGCCCCATGCACTTGATTAAAGAATGGAGTTTGTGGGTCTTAAAAAAGCAATAGTTTGTCCTCAGCGAACAGAAAATAGGCCACATCACTGAATGACCTGCCTTGTGTTTTAATTGTGCTCTACTAATAAACTTGCCTTGCCTAGATGTAAAATAAATGACTTAAAAGATGATTATTTTAGGAAAGACGTGGGCCTGGACCTCTTCTTTCCCCCTGAACTCATCAACAGCATGAAGGTACTGCTCCACTATCTTTCTTTATGAATAAAAGCTATCAGAAAAACTGTATTTGTAGTGTATAATGTATGTTTAATCTTTATTGTGTGTGCAGTCGAAGCAGCTGCGCAGACTGATCCTGCAGACCTTCCAGGGCTACTCCAGTCTGGACCAGGACCAGTGCATGGTCCGGTTCTTCTCCACTCTGTCCCAGTGCCAGGACTTCACCCAGGAGAGCTTCGCCTGCCACCTCGCGGTCAGACATCTTTATATATACTCTACTACTTCAGGAATGTATTTACTACATTTATGAAGTAATAATACAAGTACAAAGTAATAATAAAACAAGACAACAAATCATCAACAACAAACACATAGATATAGCAAGCATTTTGCTATTTGTTAAAAAATGAAATAAGCACAGATTTGACCTTTTCGTACAATAAGAGAAATAAGACTGGACTCATTTTTTGCATTTTTTTGGAATATTTTGCTGTAAAGTTGTCCGTTGTGCTTCGCTTTTATCCACATTTCCGATCACTCTTCTTTTTGGGGGAATGTTTGCAAACATTTGACAGAAGTTTATATTTTGTATTTAAAATCTAGCCGTAAAATGGAATTAAAAATGCTTAAAGTTGACTTGCTGCTGCCCGTATGAACCCTGTAAGTGTTATTTTCTATTTCTATTTTTGTTGGTCAGAGTTTAGTCGACTTCACACACTTTTGCACTTTGGCCTCTCTTGTCTCTGAGGGTGTGTCAACACCTCGTTTTCTCACTTGAAGAGTGAGAACTGCAGCTTTTTATTTAGAATGAAAATATTGTTCCTATTTTTAAGAATAACCTTTTACAGTTAATAGTTCCATATCTTAGATCGACGTACACGCGTTTATTTAGTTTTATATTTTGTGATGAAAAATGTTTGTGTGTTTGTGTGTGTGACTGATTTGAAATTCAAAACATTTGTGAATTGTTTTATGTAAATTAAACTTTGTGTTTAATGCTGGTTCTTGTTTGTGCAGCACGGCTGGAACCTCAGTGTGGACCTGGAGATCAGCTCCGACGGCATCAGCCAGCGCTCGGACAACTCCAAGGTAAAATACACTCACACTGTTGGGTAAATATTACATAAGTGCAAATTGGCTAAAAAAAACCCCTCAACTTTATGAATTCACCACTGAGCTAGAACATTACTTTAAATCATTAATTCAAAGTACAAATAAAAACACAGTGAAAATATGTTAAACCCTTATGAACTAAACCTGGACTGTTTGCTCTGGACCTTGTATTAGGTCTTTTGGTGGCTCTTAATGTGCTGTATTTATTTATATCTATGTTGAATTAAAAAATACAACCACTACAGTTATGACTAATAAACCTGTCAAAGTAAAGTAAGTGTTCTGTTGTTTCCAGGCCGTGTGTCTCAGCAGCTGCAGTGCGGTCCGGGCTATTTCCTGTTCCTCTGAAAACGACGGCCGAGCTTTACTCACTGTGCACATCGAGGCTGCAGCTCAGGTCACACTTTCAGCACTTATAACTGTACTTTCTCAGCTTGTTCTTATCATTATTGCAGTATTAAGTGACATAAATCCACATACAGTACATTGACCCGTAAGGTCTTCATCTGACTGAGATCGACACAATTGTTGCCCAATTTGTCAACTTTACTTTAAAATATCCTCTTATTTCCATTTTTCTGCTTCATCTAATGATTCCAAATATCCTGCTCTGTCCTGCAGCCTCTGACCGTGAGGACGGCGTCTCTGGCCGTGGCTGAAAACATGGCCGACCTCATCGACGGCTACTGTCGCCTGCAGGGGGCAGACACGTCCCTCATCTCTCGCACTAAAGGCACTAAAGGTACAGACACATTGTTTGCAGTTTAATACATTATATCTAGAATGATCGCAAAACTTTAGGAGTAGAATGACCTTTTGCATTTGTGGCATTACGGTCTGTTTTTAGTATTCACTGCTTTAGTACTTACTGCTCTTTGTATAAATCCTGATTTCAAGCACAGTTAGTAATAATGACTTGAATTTTGTATTTACACTTTACTATAGTCACCTAAATGCTGCAGATTGCTTCATTCATTTGAACTTCCTGAACTTTTTGTGTGGTTTTAGCAAGAGACATGAATGTAAAGTTACCGGACATCCCTATTCAGTGAGTTTAATTTATTTTTCTTATATACTATAAAATATTACTTTATGTTTTCATTTTAGTCACTAAAGGTTCTAAGTTTTTAACCCTTTTCTGCTCTAAAGGGCCACTCCACTTCAGCGCTACAGCAGCTCCAGTAAGTCCTGACATGTTTTTTTTTGGTATTTTATTGTGAAATTGTGCCTGAACTTCCTGCAGATTCTGACATTTACGCGGAGATCCCGGACGGAGGTTTGAACCCCGAAAGAACAGGTAAATTTACCATCCTCTTACTCATATTTGATGCACATTTGTTTTATCATTTTGTTCATTTTGTCACAGAAGAAAAAAGCTCCATTTGCAGAGACCACGTTGTTGTCGGTCGCATTCTTGGGGAAGGGTTTTTTGGTGAAGTTCACGAGGGAGTTTACAAAAATCCAGTGAGCAAATACTTTTATTCTTCATTAAATGACAAAAAATGTTTCCATATAAGGCAATAAGGCATTTTCTGTGTAAAAATGGTCAAAATTCCCTATATTTTGGTGATGAAATCTAAATAATGGATAAAGCCAGGTTTAAATCAATGGTTTCTATTTTGTTATATATTACTCTGACATTAAAATGAATATATGTTTTGTTTCCAGTCCGGGGAGAGGGTTCGAGTGGCAGTCAAAACCTGTAAAGACTTTGATCCAGACGTGAAAGAGAAGTTCCTCAGTGAAGCAGGTCTTTTATCTTTTTCATATCAATTTCCATTAATTTGCTGTGTATATTTTCTTCACCACAAAATGAATGTTAATGTTAATGTTTCAGACCTGATGAGGAACCTGGAGCACCCTCACATTGTGCGCCTGGTGGGAGTGATCGAGGTGGACCCAGTGTGGATCGTGATGGAGCTGCTGGAACTTGGAGAGGTCATTATCAACTATTACTACAGCATTATCAAGTCTGCCGTGTAAAAATGCTGAATAAAATGTGTTTTTCCTGCAGTTGGGTCAGTTCCTGGTGGAGCAGCAGCACATTCTGACCATCGCGACGCTCACTCTGTACTGTGTGCAGATCTGCAAAGCTCTGTCCTACCTGGAGGGACTCAACATGGTGCACAGGTGAGTTTATGATAAGTAACAACAAATATTTCAGTTTAAAACATCCCATTGTTACATTTTTTAAGGAATTTGGACACTTTATTTATTTTAATTCACCCTTTGACAAATGGTATGCATGAATACAATAAATATCTCTTGAAAATCTCCACTTTTTGCCTTAGAAATTCCATAATGTACCTTTTAAGTATAGGAGTTGCAGCAGTCCTTTTTACAGCAGTATCAGTACTTCATGTCCTGAAGTACTGAAGTGAAGTACTTTTGACATGTCTATAGTGTCCCCTGTGTCTCTGTGAATGTCTCCAGGGACATCGCGGTGAGGAACATCTTGGTGGCGGCTCCTGATTGTGTCAAACTGGGAGACTTTGGCCTGTCTCGATACATCGACGAACACGAGTACTACAAAGGTACTGCATCTTTGTGTATTTATGTTTTTGACCTTGATTTGAAGAAGTTAGTGATAATAT
>JAADKR020000012.1:8732148-8742207 GCA_011763505.2 Lythrypnus dalli
AAGGCTTTGAGGGAGAATAGTGTGACCGTTCCAGTTCTAGTAAAACATGCATCAAAAGTGAATCTTAAAATGGTGATTTGGGATATTCAAGAGAGTGCTATTGGCCTTGTAAATGGGGAAAACCATTTGTGCGCGTTTCAATCATCTTGTAAGTAGAGATGCGTCGATCCACCGATAATCAAAAGAATACTGGATTGGGGATCCATTCCAAATATCCGATACTAAACCGACACCTAAACTAATGAAATAATATTGGCCACAGATCTCAGTGTTTGCATCTTAGAGGATGAAATAATGTTGGAGAATAACTGATATAACATTTGTAACTCAAGTTGTTTTGAGTGAGTGGCTTCATAACAGACTGTAGTTATATTAATATTAACCAAAGATAACTAGTATAAAGGTCGAGTGGACTTCTCTCATTTCTTCCCATTACAATTTGTTCATGACCCTTTGATCTGTAACATCTTCTCAATTGCGAGGACGACCATTGATTTTGTTTTTTTGAAAAGCCTTTAGCCGTCGGTTGGAATCGGTAAATACTCATATCCAAGTATCGGTATCGGAAATATAAAAGCTGGATCGGTGCATCTCTTTTTAAAAGCCACACTGTGTAACATTTCATCCAATAAATACAATACAAGCTTATATTTAATTTCTGTTTGTAAAATCCCTCTAAAACACGTCTCTTTACTGTGAGCAGGTCAACTCTCTGACTCTGAGCTATAGCTGGGAGCGGGACATCACCAGCTTGTGATGCAGCAGCGTATAGCTGGGAATGCTTCCACAGTGTGGCTTTAAATACTTTACACAAACAACTCGTTTTCCTCCAATAATGGCCACAATTTTCGTATCTAGTCTACTCCTCCTTTTTTAGCAGCTATAGTTTTTTAAGGAGTTTACATTCTTGATTTGATTGGCGCACGGTTAGGTCCGCAACGGCAACAGAGAAAACACGAGATACAAAAAAACAACAATATTTTACGCATAAAAGGAGGATTTTGATTTTTCTGAAGAAGTGGCGAGACTTCTCCAGGTCAAAATTAAGGTGCAAGGAAAGTTAAAAAAAATCTCTTTTAAAATATCTTCTCTATGGCGGTCTCAGACAAACAGAGACGAGGGAAGCAAGGCTTGTTGCGACGGTCAATCCAGACTGAACATCGTTTCTGGTGGATTTTAAATCAAAAGCCCGAGATTGGCCCATTACGAGATCGGGACAATGCTTTGGGGGAGGCCTGTTCTCTCCCAAGTGCTTCTAGTTCAAGACATTTAAACCTACGTGAATAGATTTTGTTTGCCTGCAGGTCTTGATTAGTAAGGAGTAGTCTAACGGTGACAGGCCCCTCCCCTCCTGGTCCGTAGGGGGCGCTGTGCCGGGTCGCTGTTAATGAACAAAGATGTGCCTGAGCAGCTCGTCCGCCCATGGACGCTGTTTGGTCTCCACGAAGATCCTCTTCAGGAACTCCCTGCAGTGGTCAGACACGTGCGGCGGCAGAGACGGGTTGGTGGGCTGCGTCGCGATCTTAAAGATGGCCGCCATCGCCTCAAACTCTGCCCACGGCGGGCGCTGCGTCAGCATCTCCACCACAGTGCAGCCCACGCTCCTGAAGCAGAGGAAGAGTTTAAAGGTAAGGACGCCTTGGTCTCCATGCTTTTATAGTGCAACTTAAAATAAAGTGTGTGCTGTATTCAGAATAGCCAATAACCCCAAGACTTCAAATGTAGTGAAACATGTGAGCAGAGGACACAAACCTGCTCCATTTCTCTCTTTAAGACCCACTTTGTTGCCATGTCAGCCATTTCATTTCCAATCACATCAACATGAGCAGGAAACCACAAGATACTCCCCCCAGAGCTCTCACTTCTAACGTACCTCCCCCTGGTATAGGTTTTAATGGTAAACCTTGTTCAAGCGTGTCCTGATATGCATAGAGCACACACAGCAGTAAAAGTTTTCATACCAGATGTCTGCCTTGCGGCCGTAGCCTTCTCCACTGATCACCTCCGGGCTCATCCAATATGGCGTCCCAGTCACAGACTTCATCCCCGTCCCGGACAGACAGATGGTCTGCAGCCGCCGACTCGCCCCAAAGTCTCCCAGCTTCACGTTGCCCACAGAGTCTCGCAGGATGTTCGCTCCTGAAGTCAAACACAGACTCTCCATCACATGAGGAAGCTAAAACACTTTAAACAGGCAGCAGCGAGGACCTTAATGCGCTGAAAAAAACCTTGTTTCACATCAAATCTCCCACTGAAAAGACTGAAATGAAGATGTGTCAGACCTTTGATGTCTCTGTGGACGATCATGTTGCTATGGAGATAGGACACGCCCTCGAGGATCTGCCTGGTGTAGCGCCGCGTCACGTTCTCGGTCAGCGCTCCGTACGACTTCAGCTGGTCCTTGATCGAGCCCTGAACAACATCAAATACATACAGTAAAACACAGTGATCTAAACATAAAACATACTTAAAGCCGTGTGGATCAAATGCTTCTAAATGAAGTGTGTCGTGTGCTGACCCCGGGCATGTACTCCATGAAGATGGACAGTGTTCGCTCGGACGTGTCGCGCAGGCAGCCGTAATACTGCACGATCCTCTCGTGGCACAGGTTCTTCAGCAGCTGGATCTCACACTCCAGAGCACTCACCTCCTGCAACATCAACAGTGCATCAGCAACTCATCACCAAGAAATAAGGAATTACAGAGTGAATGCATACTAAAACTTATGTTAAAGTAAATCTACTGAGCCACAAGAGGTTCACTCTACTTCACAAAAATACATTTATTACCTCAGCTTTGACACCTACTGAAACTATTACTAATTGTACTTCCTAATGAACTCACCTTGCTGGTCTCTGGGCTCTCGGGGTCGAACTGCACCTGTTTGACGGCCAGTTCTCGTCCAGTGTCGGCGTCGTAGCAAAGATAGACGCGTCCGAAAGCTCCCTGCCCCAGAAGCTTCCCCAGACGCCAGTTTGTGGGCGCACGAGGAGCTGGAGAAACAAGAGAGAACAGTTCATTGGAGCCCCCTTATCCTCCTGTACTTCCTTGATCTTTTTTTTTGTGTTTTTTTTTAAAGGCCTCACTCACAGCGGCTCGGCGGGCTGATGTCCATGACCGACAGAGTGGGCACGGCGCTGGTGTTGGGCTCGATGTCACTTCCCCTGCGGTTCCTGCGGGTGGCGCCCTCCTCGGCGTCTGGGCTGAAAACACTGCTGCCGCTGCTGGTGCTCGGAGACTGCTCTGTGGGACTGAAGCTCACTGGAGACCGGAAACCGTGCACCTGAGTCCTCCTCGCACGGGGGAACGTCTTCCTCCCTGTCATCATCACAGAACCATTAGAGTTCAGCAACATATCATTTAAGTAGAATCCAGAGTAACTAGAATAAGTATGAAGTATAATAATGATACAATATAATAAAACTAAAGTGGACCTACCGTCGCTGTAGTCTTGTGGGCTGAAGGGGATGCCATAGCGCCGCGGATACGTTCCACCTTTCCCTGATTTCTCAAACACCGGGATGTCATACTCTGCAGGAGAAAAATATAGCCTTTGTAAAACTATAGGATTGGAAAAATTCTCCCGTTAAAAAAACACTTCTCAAAGCTTTACCTGGAAAGTCCTGGTGGTTGTCTGGGTAACTCTGCGCCCGCGGCATCCTCGACTTTGGGTAATCACTGCAGGAAAACACGAACATTAATACACACATGACTGTATTTACCTTTAAAAAATATTTTTAAAAGTGTGATTCTGACCTGTCGAGGGGGCTGTCTAACGACGGGCAGCTTCCTGATGCAGAGTTTTCAGGACTGCTCATCGAAAGAGGGTCCAACATCTGAGAAAACAAAGCCAAAATCCTAATGAAAACTCTGGACCATCATCTATTGATTGATTTGAAAGCACAAAGGTACAAAGCCCAAAAAAACCAAGGTCTCTAGCGCATTCTTAGCCCATATAAATAAGTTTAATGGCAAAATGAATCGTTCCTGAGTGCAAGTGTTTACCTGGTCCATGCTCTCGGGGATGAACTCTCCCTCACTGTTGATGCTGGTGAAGGAGCCGTTCCTCGCCACCTGCTGGAGAGCGTCGGGAATGTAGCCGGGAGGAGGAGAGCTGCGGTCCGACTGCGAGGCTACACAGTGAAAACAAGGGGTTTAACAACATTATTATACAGTCATTTAATCCACAGCTACATGCAGTCATCTTGTATTCCTCACCGATCAGGCCGAGCATGCTCTTGTCTGTGACCCTGAAGCCAGTGTTGTCCAGCTCCTCGTGGGACGGCAGCAGCTCCATGTTCGATAATGAGTTCTGGAGAAAAAAAAAAACAAGACATTTGTAAACGCACTAGCTTCAGTGAAAGGTTTTGGTTCACTTAATTTTGATGCAAATTTATAGCAGTACAGACCTGAGAGTTTTGCAGCACCAGTAGTATCTTCAGACTCTTCATGTGAACACTTCTGTCCAAGAGCTCCACAGCTTTGTCCAAGTCGTCCTGCGTCGTCAATGGAATCACCAACTGAAGGCAAAACGGTAATAAGCAGGGATGGGACAAACTATCATTTTGCAATACATCGCAATATATCTTTTGTGATACACAGATTGTATTGGAAAGCAAGCCTCCTCTGCACATGTCCAACTAAGCTCCATAACATAGACCTTGAGTTTGTGACTGGTCAAAAATACCTCATTGTTGGAGTAGTGAAGGTCCATGCTTTGACCGAAAGCCACTTTAGCTTTGGATCTCAGCTCGTCCAGCTTGACCGGTCGAGGAAACTGTAGGATCCTGCACAGAGGAAAGGTCAAAGGTCAAGTGTTAAAATGGTGCCTGGATGGATCTGACCCAACTGCAAAGAAATATTGTTAAAGCGCTCACCTCCTCTCCCCTTTGAACTCGAACTTTACCCGGACGTCGTTCTGTTGAAAGATGTACATTATTTGTAATGAGTAGGTGACCACAGGGGGCAGTAATGAGCTACATATACAAGTTCAGTGTCTGATTGCACAGATCGAAAGAAAAATACTTTATTGATCCTGAAGGAAATTTATAGACAAACAGCTTAGGAGTAGCGCTTTCAGTTTATCTGGGCTGTCGTCATTGCTCTGCTCGAGAGAAAGAGATAAAAGAAAAAGGAAAGAGGCTGAGCATGCAGCCTTTCATCTGAGGGGCTTTACGGTCAGGTCCAAAGTTCAGATGCAAGGTTCAGATCCAGACGGGCTGGTGAGGTCTGCTAATCTGTGACCTGTTACTTTAAATACTTTAAAATGAGTCAGTGTTGAACTGTGACGCAGGGATGTTTTATTAGGGGCACTGGGCTGATTTATTCAGAACTCATGTTTACTTCAGAGGGAGGTCATTTGAAAGAAAAACCAGCCGACTCCAAAACAATTATTAATATTACTCTTTATTATTCCCTACGGGGATAATAAAGAGTATCATAAATTTAAAAAATATGTTAAGTCCCTTACAACAGAGACAGCAGACGAGGAACACAGGGACTGCTTTGCCACCACAGACTGGAATGTGTTGGTGAATTTGCATTGTGCTCTGCAGACTGCACTGTTTATGTAAATGAACCATGTGGAGTTTTTAAGTTTCAATTCTAAATGAAAAAAAAAAAATCGCCAAAGATCCTTAATTTTTTGGCTGTTGACTGAAGTAATCTTTAAAAGAGTGCGAGTGCTGTGGTGTCTAAACATTTTTATTTTCACTTTTTTTAACATTACGAAAGTGCAGATAATTTTTTTGAATTAAAAGTGCGACTGTCACTGCTCGTGCAAGATCGGACACTTTCGACACTCGACAGGGAATGACAGAGACTTGTGGAATGGCTTATAGCTCCTCACGGCCGGTGAGGAACCTCCTGTGGTTCCTCTGCTAGAGGATCTATGATAGGAAGCATAGAGGCTCTGTTCCCTAACTCCTTCCTCACTGACTGCACGAAATGCTAAATAATTCTGCATTACATTGACACTCAAGGTGTTGTTTTTATTCCTGACCTGGTTCTTGGGAGAGGAGGCTTTGGGCTTCCCCAGGTCAGACAAGAACATGGCGGGACGGCTGGAGCGATGCAGTTCAGCCAAGTCCTGCATGATGGAGTTCAGCACCTCCTGTTCATCTGTGCAACAAAACACAACATTTAGAGCAATCATAGACACAGAGTGTTGCTTGATTCTTGACCACCTAAAAATACTACCAGATCCAAACAAGGCCAATAGGAGGATTGTGCCGGGCCAAACCCTGGCCTAAGTCAGGTCTAAAATAGGACTAAATGATCAGAAAACCCCCCCAAAGAAAACTAAATTATGAATACAATTTTCTCTGAATTAAAAAAGGATCGAATTGTAAAGAAGATTGATAGATTAGCTGTGACATTTACCCATCATTGCCGTGCGACGGTCAACCCAGGACTTCAGGAGAGAGGACTCTCCCATCAAAGAGACTCTTTCTCCTGAAAAAACAGAAGAGACCAATGAACCTAAAACACAAAAGCTGCGCACACAAACTTCATTTGGCAAATGAATGTATAATGCGGAGTTATGCAAATTAAGCATTACATACAAATACAAAGCAGTTCTCAAAATCTATTCAAATCGACACGAGATGCACAAATGTTGGTGATGTCCTCGCTGACAAATCTTATAAAAATTAACAATCTTATTAAAATGAAGACTGAAATATGTGTTTCTAGTTGCAGATTGCAGAAACATGCAATTTATGGAAAAAGGCTTTCAAGGTCCTATAAGGAAGGAGGAACACTCATTTAGAGTAATAGTAAATCAGATTATTTTTTAGATTGGACTACTTTGTTTTCTTGCAGTGTCTCCCCATAAATCGACATACACGGGAAGATGATCAGTATTAATGCCAACCTCAACCAATACGTGACGACACTGCCATTACGTGTAAGCAAGTCATCAAGACTCAAATGGTCAAATAATTAAAGGGCTCATACACAATAGTTCGTTTAGTACAAATGTGGACTTCTTGCACGCATATCATTCCTAAAACACAACCATGATCCCCGTAAAACACAGCAGAGAAGGAGGTTTTATAGTAAACATGAAGCCCAGAGTGTGACCTGTCAGGCGCAGCAGAGTTGACAGGCACAACATGGCTCTGTTATGGCCTCATTAGCGCCTCATTACGGCTCAATGACAGGCTTGTACTCGCTCCTGCCACCACATGCTCACTAAACACACTATTTCACATCCAACACACGACAAAATATCCAGTAAATCAAGTTAAAAATATCGAAACAGGGCTAAAACACAGCGGGCTAAGCGGCTAGCTAACTTCCAAATTCAGGGAAGTTGTCGAGCTAAGCTAATGCTAACGCGACTCGAACGGCAGTAAAAGCAGCAACAACGAATGGCTTTAGAAACAATCTGGAGACATTTGGGGATCGTACGTGCACGAACCTGGGTGTAGCTGGGTTTTACGCGTTACTTCCGCATCCACAGGGCCGGTGTTAGAGGCCCCGGGCCCCGCGGAGAGCGACACGGACACCCGCCGCCGATGGATGCAGAAGTTTGGCTGCGAACTTCACTCGAGTCCCGCTGGGCCACGGCGAGGAGGCCCAGCCGCGGACACTCACACTCGGCCTGAACCCTCCAGGGCAGGCCGGCAGCGGGGCAGCGGGGACCGGGGGTGATCCAGCGAGGCTCTGGGCTGTGTGAGGGGGCGGCAGAGACCGGAGCTGGGTCTACAAGCTCATTGTGATGCACTTTTCTCAGCCTTGTTTGTGACTGGAATCCGCTGCGCGCTGCCTCCAGCTGCGTCAAGTTGCGTCTGACATTTACGACCGGATGAAACAAAAGAGGCTTCAAAATAAAAGCACCAGCGACACGTGGGCAACTTCTTACCATATTTGCGCAAATAAATTATGTAAAACAAAGAAAATGTATAGAAATGTTTATTAAATTTGTATTTATTACCTATGCAAATAAATACAACTTCGGTGCATTACATATATTATAGTATATACATTATGCATTCATTATAGTTTCATTGCAAATATGGTCAGTTCTTCACAGGCTGCAGTACACACATGGTAAATAAACAAAACAAAACAAAAAAACAACAAAATAGTAGGTGGGGCTTAATACATATTATAAAAGAAGAAAGGGGCAAAAAGCACACGATAGTCGAAATGTGATGTATTTTATTTATCGTTTATTTTATATTTTTCCCCCGATTTTTTGTCCGGCAGTAACTTCCGGTTTGCGTCGTAGCATCACTTCCGGCTAATGTCGAATAATTTTCATAACATCGGAGTAGAGCAGTTAGGGCTAACGCTGCAGTTTCTGTGAAAAAATCTGCACAGACGGACACAAAAACACGATGTCAGACGCGGTGAGAATCATTTTCTTCAGTCACTAGAGTCTTTACAGCTCGTTTATGGCTCACATTGCGAAGCTGTGTCCGTTTGATCGTGTTTGTCGTGCTAACAGTTAGCATCAGGCCTAGCGTTGTATTATTAGCTTAGCAACATGTTTTCAGCAGCTTTTGCTCATTTTTAGTTGGGCCAAGTGCCTTTTATTGTTTGTGTGGCGTCAGAAAACAACTTATGACATTTGACTCAAGAAATTATTGTGACTTGAAATTCTTGAACATTATATTTGCACATACATTGTATTTGCTATGCAATGTTTACCTGTGTAGCTACTTTCCACATCAAAGTCGTACTTTTCGTCTAGTTTAGCAAAACGATTGGTAATGGATTAAACATTTTCCTATGGTCTATTGTTAGGAAAGTATAAGACCGTGCATTTATGTCTGTGTTCGCTTACAGGAGGAGACTAAACCATCCAGCCAAGATGGGGGAGACAAGAACAAGGATGGAGAGTACATAAAATTGAAAGTAATCGGCCAGGTGCGACATTGTTCTCAAGCATGGAGCACATTTTTAGTGCTTTACACGCCTTTTCTTTTACGTGAGAATCAGCCCCTCTAAGATCTCTCTAATCCTCCTACAGGACAGCAGTGAAATCCACTTTAAGGTGAAAATGACGACACATCTAAAGAAGCTGAAGGAGTCCTATAGCCAGAGACAGGTAAATGTTACACATGTTGATATTTTGAAGTTTTGTTTTGACCCGATTTGATGAAAAAAAGCGATATTTTTTAGTATAGTTGTATAGTATGCAGTATATTGTTGTTCAAGACTGCTATCAAACATCACAATATTATTCTCATATTGTGCAACCCCTAAATGTTATAATTTATGTAATTTCTCACTGACCTATGGTTTTGTACACCTCAGGGCGTCCCAGCAAGCACGTTAAGATTTTTGTTTGAAGGGCAAAGAATTGCAGACAACCAAACTCCAAAAGAGGTAAGCATCAAACAGAAATGTTTGTTTAGTATATACAGTAGTTATGTTCAGTGGTGGGATGGTGAATATACGGGTAGATGGATGCTGAGGTTAGAGCTGCCACGAAACGGGAGAACATGAGGTTTAGTTGGTGGGAGAGGAGAGGGTCAGATGAAGAAGAGGATTCAGAAAAGAGGGTGAAATGAAGCAAAGGATTCAGTGCAAAGGAATGTCCCATTAATTGTTTTCCTCTCATCTTGCAGTTGGGAATGGAGGACGAAGATGTGATCGAGGTTTATCAAGAACAGACCGGCGGACTGCGGAACGATTAAATCTCCCCATCACCCTTTTCCACCCTTTTTCTTTATTTTAATTTTATATGTATTATAATGCTTTTTGTTTTGCTCATTTTCAAACCATCTGCATCAAAGGGCGTCCACAATTGATGAGAAACGAGAGAAGACGACTAAGGAATAAATGGAGCAATATGTTTTTGGCGAGTGTCTCTTTTCAACCATACATTTGGACAGGAATTCACCAAATGAACTGAAGACCCGAGTTGGACTATTGCTGCTTTGCTGGGTTACACGTCTTTGACATTTGTGATTTGAAGAAAATGTCTAAATCTTGTCATGAGGAATGCTGCAGTCGCAATAGTAGAGGTTGCTATTTGCCCATTCATTGACTTTTTGCCAGAATGTCCGCTCTGTGCTGTGTATGGGGAACAATTTGTAGCTTTTT